>CM035418.1:42518519-42593519 GCA_020310875.1 Ceratopteris richardii
ATAACATCCCACCATGGCTAGCCACAAAGAAAGGTCATTTATTATTATCTCTAATTGTTCCAGGTAAGTATAACGTAAAAAATATGGATGTATATCTTGTACCATTTGTGGAAGAACTCCGCATTTTATGGGATGGGATTACTGTGCGTGACATGTCTCAACCTATAAGAAGATGAGACATGCGAGTGCAAGGCATACTTATGTGGACGATGCATGATTGTTCTCGTTATGGTGAATGTTCAAGTTTGTCGATTTTGGGTTACCATGCTTGTCCCTTATGCAGATCATGACTCGAAGCACAATATTGCAAAGCACTGTGTAAAATTGTCTATGAAGGACACCATAGATATTTGCCTGATGGACATGTTTTACGTGAGGGACAAATTGGTCGACAAGCACAACGCCAAATGAAAGTTAACGATTCAAAACAACTGTGGGATTCAAAAAATCTAGCCGTTGGCATGAAACAGTTGTCCATTTTTCATGAAATCCCTTATTGGAGTGAATTATTGATCAATCATTTGGTAGACTTGATGCCTATCTTTAAGAATATTGGAGAGATTCTCTGGAAGACTTTGATCGGAAAGAAAGAAAGCAAATCACAAAGGGAGGACTTAGAAGTGCGAGGTCATATGCGAGAATTATGGAAAATTACTAAGCCCAGCAGAATAGTATCTTTATCAAGAGCTCCTTGGGTGCTTCGCAGGATGGAAGAGCAACAAGTGAAGAAAACAGTTTCAGAGTTTCGAACACCTACTCGATGCATGAGGTGTCTAAAACTGCTTTCACACAAAACGACGATCTTGGAGGGCTCAACTCTCATGATTGGCACAAGTTTTTACAGTTTGTGCTCTCTTTAGCCTTAAAAGATTGTCTTTCGGAGGATGTACGAAGAACCATTTATAAAATTAGTTCCTTAGTACGGTGGATCTCTTCTAAAGAGATAAATAGAGATATCATAGAGAGTGTGAAACTCAATGCTATCGAGATTGTTTGTATGGTAGAGAAATACTTTCCCACAAGTATTCTCACTATTCAGCTTCATTGACTGGTTCATGTGGTAGATGAAATTGCAGTAGTAGGAATTGTCCATAGTCTATGCATGTTCTTCTTAGATCACTTTATGAAGACATTAAAAGGGTTTGTTCGACAAGTAGCACGTCCAGAGGGTAGCATGGTAGAGGGATGACTCGTACAAGTCTCTTGTATTCATAACTGAGTTTCTACATATATCTAATCGAGAAATGCCTTGATTATGAAGCGATGATGAAGATGTTTGTCTCGTAGGCGATGAACCACAAGGTAAAGGGTTGCAAAGAAAAATGGATGCAGCTTTGAGAGAGGTTTATCAGGAGTTTTGGCTAGCACATGGGCGCCCTCTTGTCAGTTCAAAGTGGATTCTGCACACCGTATGTGAAGTTATGTCCCATCGACGATCCGAGGCTCATGATGCTTTCAGAGCAGGCTTACCAAAGCATGTATGGTTAGATGCTGAGGAGTGGGATATGATTCATCATGAGCAATAGCAGACTCCTAACTGATATTGCGAGTAGTGAGATGCCATAGCCACATGTTTGCATACGGTTGGACCATCAAATTTGGGTAGCCACAGATGTGACACGATGCGTCACGAGTTTGTAAGTACCATTTGGTTTATTGAATTTCTTTGCGTTAAGCTTCTCATGTATGTTCCTCTAATGTTTTGGATATTTGTTGCAGGAGTTGGCAATGGGTCGTCCTTCAACACGAACAGAGCAAGCTTATGGATATTGTCATGGATTGACTGCACTATTGGAGGACTTGGAGGGAGGAGGTGCAATCGTTTCATCTTAGCATTTGCGATGAGGTGATGAATTTGTAAACTTGGTTTTGACTTGTTGTTTGTAAATCTCATGTGAATTTATCTCATTTCATGAATGTTCTTTGTTGCAGGACTGTTGATATGGAACATTATTTGCATGTGTATGGCAGTGGGACACCAAAATTTTGCATTTGATTCTTATATGGCAATGCTTTGCCACATTTTGTAAACGCCTCATATATGACAGTGGTTTGCCACACTCTTTTACACGCTTCATTTATGAAATATATAACTCTTTTTGTACATGGTTCATGGTTCATTTTGATTATCTCTTTTGTGTTCAATAATATTTTGTATTATGAAATCATATTTCAGTTTCCATTAGAGTACACACTGAAAGAACTTGGAGAAGCTTGTAGAAGGTAGAAAAGTGCGTTTCAAAGCACCGAAGTTTGGTCAAGCCAACCGGAACAAGACCAGCCCTTGAGCTTATGGAGACTTAAATAGACCTTATAGGCATGCTATAAGTGCAAAGAAACTCACTATGTACTTTGGAGCATCAAGGAGAATGAGTCGATACAAAACAGATAGGTTCGCGGATCGACTAGCTCAAAAAACTTACTATCTATGGAAGAGACAATGAACTTAAAATGCCCATAGCAACCAGCGTGATTACAATTAGAAAAAAATACTTTTATGGGAGTGATACACATAGTGTTGAGTGTATGCAATGCACAAAAGTATAAGGAATAAGCAAAATATGCTATAGGAATGAATGTGACATTCACCGGTGGTACTTCCTATTTTTCAGGAATACGCAGAGATTGATTCCGAGATAGAAAAACTGAGATTTCTCCCAATCTACTAAACCAAATGCTTTGAAAATTTACCGGCATAAACTAGACACGTATACCTTTTGAATGAGTCATCTTGCAATCACTTTGGAGATCTGAAGAGAGAGCAGTAGCCTCTGCAATATTATTGTTGGCGAACAAGATGATGCAAAAAATTGAAGGAGCAAGACAATGATGGTCACAAGTGTATGTATATTGCTTCCCTGTAATGTACAAGTGATTCAAGTATTTATATAGCCTCTAGGAGTGTTCCACGACTTATACAAGTTGAATTTGAATTCAAATGAAGGTGGGAATGGTTGTTGGAGGGAATCAATTCACTCTCCTACAATCTAGGAAAAGTTGAAGATCTAGTTTGATCTACTTTTAGGTGATTGATTTCTTGATTGAATGCAACTTCAACCACCACAAATTCATGGGATTTGGGCTCTATCTTTCTACCTTTACATGTGTAAATTGCAAGGCTTTTACAACGGTAAATGAACCATCAAAAATCTCTCAAAAAAATATAATAAATGAGCATATGAAAAAGAACTCTCCAATGGATATTCTTGTTGGGAAAGATGGATGGATCCTCCAGAAGATTAAGTAGGTGCTGCTAATCCTGCTTTGCACCAGCCCTCAGTGACTCCAGATATGATTAGTAGACACCCTTAGCTTCCAAATGATACCAAGAAATGCTATATGTACTTTGGAAAAGGTTTGAGTAATGACTTGATCAAAACAGATGAGTTTGTGAATCACAAAGCTAGAAAACTTTCTATTTTGGTTTTGATACCTGCTCAGTCTTTCACTCAGTATAACCAGTATACTTAAAATTGGCAAAATTCCTTCTAGAGGTATTCTATTATCTTAGTAAGCTACCAATTGCAAGTGGAATCACTCAAAATGATAAACTATGCTAGGAGAAATAACTTTAGCAAATTTATGGACACCCCCGACTTTTTAGGAAGTATGCAGACAAATACCAGTGAGCACTTCGACGGTGATTTCTTGAGATTGGCTGAACCAAGTTGCTTCAAACTTTGTATGCTTGTAGTATGCTTTGATCTGAATCCACTAAGCTTTGAATCACTTGATTTGGTGAAGTAGGCACTGAGATATGCCTCTCTGAAGTTGGCAGACTTGAAGTGGTACACTCAGAGAACACAGAGTTGATGAATGTGAATATATCTATTAATTGACATAATTGTACAATCTCATTAGCATGATAACCATAGCTAGATGAGGTAATGAGGTGTGGGCTAAGATATAGCACTCATACACACTCAGATACAATGATAGATGTCTCGGGAAGTGAGCTAGAAATGAGCTAAGCTACCCGTGACTTTTGACTTGCATCTTTTATAGAGTTGAGTTGAATCTTCAAGTTTGAATTCAAATTCAAACTCCTAGAATCTTTCACCTAAAAGGTAATGAGATATTCTCTCAATCAACCAACAACTTTTTCCACGATTCTAATCAAGTAGGTGTGTACATAAGAAATGCCAAGTCTTTTAGACTTTTACAAGGAGTAAAATGGTAAGAACTTATAAGCATAAGTTCCTATGGTCCTTCCTTCAAGTGGTGTCTTCATGAAGTAATCCAAGCCAAATTGTGGAGGCTTGAATTGCACCAACAGCTCCCCCTCAAGCCAGACACTTTGGCTTAAGTCTTCATCTTCAATCTTCAATCACATCCTGCAATCCAATCATGGATTTGAATCTGCATAATTTGTTTCCATCCAAAGCTTTAGTGAGTAAATCTGCACATTGCATATTAGTAGACACATAGGTCAACTGAATGTCCTTGCTTAGCAACTTCTCTCTCACATAGTGGTAATGAACCTCTATGTGTTTTGTCCTAGCATGATATATTGGATTAGCTGCAAGGTGGAGAGAGCTTGTGTTGTCTCCAAAGATAATCAGGGGCCTAGTGTATAGGCCTAGCTCTGTATACAAAAGCTTTAACCAAATAGCTTCTTGAGTGGCATTGGATAGCCCTCTATACTCTACTTCAATGGATGACAATGCCACTTTTGGTTGTTTCTTGGCTGACCAAGAAATAGGTTTATCACCTGCAAAAGATAAGTATCCTGATGTGCTCCTCCTATCATCCTTGCATCCTGCCCAATCTGCATCTCAATACACTTTAATGTCAATATCTGATGTATAAGGAAAGTACAAACCATGGTTCTGAGTTCCCTTTAGATACTTCAAGATCTTCTTTGCAGCCTCAAGGTGAGGTACCCTTGGTTTGTGCATGAATTGACTTAGCACACTAACTCCATATGCTATGTCAATTCTGGTCAAGGTAGCATAATTCAAACTACCTACCATACTTTGATATCCTGTAATGTCTTGGACTTCATCCCCTTCATGAGCACTTAGCTTTAGGTTGACCTCCATTGGAGTACTTGAGACTTTAGCATCCTGCAGGTTAAACTTCTTCAACATGTCTTGCACATACTTTTTCTGAGTGATATATATACCTAAATTAGTATAAACCAATTCAAGTCCTAGAAAGTATTTCAATACTCCAAGATCATTGATCTTGAACTCCTTCATCATCTGGTTTTTGATGCTTCTGATTCCTTGGACATCATTACCTGTAATGATGATGTCATCAATATACACACAGAGATAAATTACCTCTGAATTGCTCCTTTTGATAGACAATGAAGTATCTGCCTTGCTCATAGTAAACCCTTGGTCTTGGAGGTATGTTGTCAGCCTATAGTTCCATGCTCTAGGTGCCTGCTTCAATCCATATAGAGCCTTCTTCAATTTACAAACATAATTTACCTTCTTGGGATCTTCATAGCCAGGTGGTTGTGACATGTAGACTTCTTCAGATATCCATCCATTCAAGAAAGCATTCATGACATCTAATTGGTACATGTTCCAATTTTTGGATGCAGCTACACTCACCCATAATCTGATTGTTGGCATCTTAGCCATAGGAGAAAATGTCTCCTCATAATCAATGCCTTGGGTTTGTGCAAAACCCTTGGCTACCAACCTAGCTTTGTACCTGTTGATTGTACCATCAGAGTTCCTCTTTAGTTTGTAGATCCATCTGGATCCTATCACCTTCATTGAGTCCTTCTTGGGTACCAAGTCCCATGTGTCACTCTCCTTGAGAGCTTCTATTTCTTCATCCATGGCTCCTTTCCATTCTGGTTTGGTGATTGCCTCTTCATATGAACCTCGTTCTTCATTTAACAAGTCCTTTGCAAGATAAATTGAATGCTTAGTAACAAGAGATGTATCATACCCATATCTGATAGGCTTCTTACTTTCTCTCTGAGATCTCCTTATTGCTTGAGTTGAAGATTCTGGTATATCCTCAAGCTTCTTCATCTGCATCTTGCCTCTGGACTTCCATGCCTTGAATTCTTCAAGATTGATTGTGTCATCATCTTCTGAACTTGAGTCTTCCTTCTGGATTGGTTCCTCCCTTGAGAGTTTTGGAAATTCCTCTTCCAAATCATAGGGTAGACTAACCTTCCTGCAATCATTCTCATACCATGAGTCATTCTCATCAAAGATGACATCTCTGCTTACCTTGAACCCTTTATTGGTTGGGTTGTAGAATCTGTACCCTTTTTGATTCAAGTCATAGCCAATGAAAATACATTTTTCTGCTTTAGGGTCTAGCTTTCCCCTTACCTGTGAGGGAATATGCACATATGCTACACAACCAAAGATTTTGCAATGATCCAATGATGGTCTCTTACCATGCCAAGCTTCATAAGGTGTCATTCCATCAAGTGACTTTGATGGCAACCTGTTTATGAGATAGGTGGCAGTAGATACACTCTCTACCCAAAGATAATTTGGCAACTTCTTTTCATTAAGCATGGACCTAGCTGTTTCAACAATAAGCCTATTCCTTCTTTCAGCTACCCCATTTTGTTCAGGTGAGTACCTTGTGGTTATCTCCCTTTTGATGCCTCTTTCCTGCAAGAAGTCCTCAAACTCATTTGAGAAGTATTCACCTCCTCCATCTGACCTTAGCTTCTTCAAGTTCCTTCCTGTTTGATTTTCAACTAGTGCAAGATATCTTTTGAAACAATTAAACACTTCATCCTTGTGCTTCGTATGTGCTATAATCATCAATGAAAGACACATAGTACCTTGATCCTGAAATGGAAGGATCCTTGCTAGGTCCCCAAACATCTGTGTGTACCAAGTCTAGGTAGTCTTCATGCATAAAACCTTTCCTTGAGTGGGGCAATCTGTGAGACTTACCAAACTGACAAGCACCACATTTGTAAATCATGTGTTGCTTGGATACATTAGGTATCCCAAGCACACATTGGTCCTTGCACATTTGCTTTAAGGTCCTTTCACCTATGTGACCTAGTCTCTTGTGCCATATTTCTAATTCTGAAAGTGTTTGATCCTTGTAGTTGTATAAAGCAATGTTTTTGGTGTCTTCTAGCTCAAAAGTAAATAATCTACCTGATTTTTCTCCCTTGGCTATCCTTTTGAATCCATGTCTTGGGTCCTCTACATATGCTCCATGTTGATTGAACCTGACCTGCAAACCTTTCTCCACAATCTGACCAACACTCATTAAATTTTTGGTAATGGTTGGTACATAAAGTACCCTGCTCAATAGCTTCTGGTTACCATCACAAGTTTTTACATTTCCAATCTTTACTACAGAATGCTTAGTATCATCACATGTCTGTACTTGATGTTTGCCCTTGGGTTCCTCAAGATGAGAGAGTAGTGCCACATTGCCAGCTACATGATTAGAACACCCTGAATCAATATAAAACATATGATCATCATTGGTACCTGACTTGGAAGTCATATTCATGATCAATAGGGAGTCATCTTGCTCCTCTGTGTAGTTGTTGTAGTCTTTCCTATTTCTGAATCCTCCTTGGTAGTTACCATTATGGTTGTTGTTGTAATTGTTGTTGTAGTTATTGTTGTTGTAGTTATTGTTGTAGCCATTGTAGCTTTGGTGTTGATTGAACCTTCCTCTACCTTGAGAGTATCCACTTCTTTGATAGCCTCTTCCTCTCTAATTTTTGTAGTTTTTGTAGCACTCATCTATGGTGTGGTTAGACAATCCACAAATATTGCATGGTGATGAATTGTAGGATCTCCCCCTACCTTGCTTACCTCCTCTGCCTCTGCCTCTTGAAGATCTACCTCTCCCTGCATAGTTGGCTTGGGAGGTATGATGGAGAGTGTTAATCTCCAAAAGAACAACCTACTCTTGAATTTAGAACACCTCTATATCAAGAGTAAGTCAAAACCTTCACCAAATTAGAGGTTCAATCTCCAAATTATCAAAAGTTGAAAAATTTTGTGAAGAAGATAAAACACAGAAAGTCTGCTGCACAATTTCTTCTCATTGACTTATCAAACATGTAAAGTTTTCTATGAAATTTTGTATGGAGTATCACCTAGAAGTTGCGCACCTCCTCCAAGTTAAATTTCTTCAAAAGGTTTAGTATAACTTGAGAAATCAACTTCACAAGTTACCTATGTCTAAATCTACACTTCTGAGAAGTCGATTTTGACACCCCTAACTTCTAACACATAGTTCTATCAATCTCGAACCCGTTTAAACAAATGCTTGTAGATACAGGTAGCTTACCTTCTAAATTAAAGATTAAGTGCTTGCTTGCACAAAACTTTAAACTGTGGAGTGAGAACTGACCAAAAAATCAAGATCGAAATTTAGACCTGTTTCAAAGAACTGTGAACACTCATCACATATGAATGTTCCTATTAACAATTCTCCTAGCCTGTTTACAATTAGACTCTGAAACTCAAGTCATAGACTCATTAACTATGAACTTAGATATCCTCAAAAGGATTTCACAAATGATCTAACACAGACGGAGCAGACACAGAAACATCGGGTGCAATATTTCTTCAATTACTCAGAAAATTACAGTTGAGTGATGAGAGGAAAACTCAACTAACATTTCACATGTCTCATGACATCTAACTTCTCCTTTCTTGACTTCTACACTCACTCATCTATTCTTTCATATGCTCTCATATCACGCCTCGACATTTTCAAGGTATTTATAGAGAAATTTGTACAAGTCTATGACTAATCAAAGATCTAAGTGAACTATAACTATACTAATGTACATATGTGTACATTCCTCATATCCTCTGAATGTATCCTTCTTCCAAGCTTCAAGAATTGAATCTTCCTTCATTCTTTAATCTTCCAAACATTCAATTGGTGATTGTTCTGCACCAACAGCTCCCCCTCAATCATCAATTGAAGTTTCTCTTATCTTCTTTATACCTGCCATGTCTTTAAACTTTTGTAGCTTTGGTCCATCCAAGCTCTTTGTAAGCATATCAGCTATCTGATCTTTTGTTGAAGTATGTATGACTTCAATCTCCTTATCCATCACTTTCTCTCTTAGAAAGTGATACTGAATCTCAATGTGTTTGGTCCTGGCATGAAAAATAGGATTAGCAGCTAAATACAATGAACTCATGTTATCTCCATATATAATTGGTATCCCATGCACAATGTCAAAACTCTTCATCAAGGTCTTGAGCCAAATCACTTCCTTTGCAGCTTCAACCATGCCTTTATATTCAGCTTCTGTAGAAGACAAAGCAACTGTATGTTGCTTCTTGGAACACCATGAGATAAGTTTATCTCCCACATAACACATGTATCCATAAGTTGACCTCCTATCATCTGGATTACCTGCCCAATCTGCATCACTATAAATTTTGATATTTGTATCTGATGTAAACCCATAATACAAACCTTCATTGAGTGTACCCTTAATGTACCTCAACACTCTTTGTCCTGCAATCCAATGTTCTTTCCTTGGGCAATGCATGAATTGAGACAAAACCCCTACTGCATATGATAAATCAGGTCTAGTTAAAGTAGCATAGATAAGACTACCAACCAAACTCTGATATTGTCTCATGTCCTTGAATTCTTCACCTCCAAATTTACTCAATTTGTGATTCACCTCCATTGGTGTAGGTGCTACCTTGCAATCATCCATTTTAAACTTGATTAACAAGTTCTTCAAATACCTTTCTTGAGTCACAAATACTCCATGTTGAGTATATGTAATCTCCATGCCCAAGAAGTATGACAAGTCTCCCAAGTCACTTATTTTGAACTCCTTTTCCATTTGCTTCTTGAGTCTTTGTATTCCTTCTTCATCTGTACCTGTAAGGATTATATCATCAACATATATGCACATGTATATGAAACCATTACCACTTGCTTTGACAAGCAAGCTACTATCTACTTTAGACACCTGAAATTCAAGTTCTTTCAAGAACTTTACAAGTCTATAATTCCATGCCCTTGGGGCCTGCTTCAAGCCATACAAAGCTCTCTTGAGCTTACACACATGATCTGGATACCTTTTATCTCTGAACCCTTGAGGTTGCTCCATGAACACATCATCTGAAATATAACCATTCAAAAAAGCATTTTTCACATCAAGTTGACATAACTTCCAACCTTTACATGCAGCAATAGCTATAAGTGTCCTGATGGTTGTCATCTTTGCCACAGGACTATAAGTCTCATCATAGTCAACACCATATGTCTGAGCAAACCCTTTGACAACAAGTCTAGCTTTGTATCTAGACACACTTCCATCTGCAAACCTCTTGGTCTTGTAAACCCACTTGTATCCAATAATTTTCTGACTATTTGGTTTAGGAACCAAATCCCAAGTTTGATTTTCCAATAGTGCATCATATTCTTCCTGCATAGCTTTCTCCCATTTTTCCTTACCTTTTGCCTCTTCATATGTAAAAGGATCTTCATCTGTTTTCATCATATAAGCATAATCTTTTGTGGCCAAAAAAGAAGTATCATAACTATACCTTGTAGGTTGCCACCTATTTCTTGATGATCTTCTGAGTTCTCCACTCCTTGAAGTTTCTGGTTCTTCACACTCAGGATCAAATCTTGGCATTTCTTCAACTTCACCCTGCACTTCATTATTCTCTTCTTCATCAATTATTTGAACCTTTGACTTACCTCTCTTTTGACTCACTTCTTCTTCATCACCTGTATTGATATTGATTTTACCTGCATACCAAGTACTTTGCTCATCAAATGTAACATCTTTAGAAACCATGAATTGTTTTGTAGATGGACTCCACAATCTATAACCCATCTGCTTATCATCATAACCAATGAAAACATATTTTTCAGCTTTAGGTTCCGATTTGTGCCTTAATTGTGATGGCACATATGCATAGGCCACACATCCAAAAACTTTGCAATGATCCAAGGTAGGTCTCTTACCCCACCAAGCCTCATATGGTGTCATACCCTGCAAGGCTTTACATGGTAACCTATTGACCAAATAAGTAGTTGTATTTACAGCCTCAGCCCACAAATAATTAGGGCAATTTTTCTCCTTCATCATGGATCTTGCAAACTCAACAAGTGTTCTATTTCTCCTTTCTGCTATACCATTTTGTTGAGGAGAGTACCTGCAAGTAACTTCCCTTTTTATACCTGCATTCCACAAGTAATCACTAAATTCATTAGAGAAATACTCTCCCCCTCCATCTGACCTTAGTCTTTTCAACTTATGTCTTGTAATTCTTTCTGCATATGCATGATAGTGTTTAAATGTATTAAACACTTCTGACTTATCTTTGATCACATAAATAGTGATCCATCTAGTAGCATCATCAACATAAATCACATAATACCTTGACCCATTTATACTGAAATCCTTTGATGGTCCCCACACATCTGTGTGTACCAATTCAAGCTTCTCTGAGTACATAAAACCATGCTTGGAATAAGAATGCTTATGAGCTTTACCTAATTGACATGCCTCACATTTGTATGTCATATGTTGACCTGCAACATTAGGCAATCCAAGCACTGAACCATTGTTAATCATGTCTTTAATACCTCTTTCATTGAAATGTCCAAGCCTCTTGTGCCAAAGATCTAACTCAGAGATCTTATGTCCTCCATATGTGAACATAGCATGACCAATATTGCCTTGAATCTTCAATGTGAACAATCTTCCTTCTTTTTTCCCTGAAACAATCTGTTTATACCCTTGACTAGGGTCTTCCACATATACTCCATCATTAGTGAACCTTACTTCATATCCCTTTTCCACAATTTGTCCTACACTTATCAAATTCTTAGGAATTGTAGGAACATACAAGACCTTACTCAATAAGGTGCTACCATCCTTGGCCTTCATTGATCCAATTGACTTCACATTGTGCTTTGTGTTGTCACCTGTTTGAACAACATGATTAGATACCTTATTCTCCAAATCAGTCATCAAAGCTATATTACCACTTAGGTGATTGCTACACCCTGAGTCAATGTAGAAGACTCTTTGATCTTCACTCTGCCTTTCACAAGTTGCATTCATTATCAATGTTGAATCCTCCTTTTGATCTGAAGCATAATTGTAGTAGGTGTTGTTATATTGTTGACTTTGGAATCCTCTACCTGCATTTCTTCCAAAGTAACCCCTACTACCTCTGCCTCTGAAATTACCTCTTTGATTTCTGCCTCCTCTTCCTACTGCATTATAGTTTTGACTATATCCATTATTACTCTGAGTATTGTGCCAACAATCATTAGCTAAGTGATTTGTCTTACCACAAATCCAGCAAGCTTTGCCTCCATCTTTGTTGTTCCTGCCTCTTCCTCTACCTTTGCCACCTCCTCTTCCTCTTAGGAAGTTGGCTTGACTAGTTGTTCCTTCATCTTCATTTGCTTGTTGCTTTCCTTTGCTATTCTTCTTCTTGTCCTTTGAGTACATTGCATGACCTGCACTCTTGTCACCATCTCCTTTAACATCCTGCTCAAATGTTAACATATGACCTAGCAACTGATTTAAATCAGGAGTGAAATGATCAAGTGATAACTCTGTAGATAAAATGAATGGCTTCCATTTGTCATCACCTCTTAAACCTGTAAGAATTTGCCTTACCAATTTATCCTCCTCAATGTCTTCATCAACAGCTCCTAAAGCATCTGCAATATCTTTCATTCTTGTCACATAGTCTGAAATGGATTGAGAAGCCTTCTTCTTAAAGGTGGTAAACTATGCCCATAAGGATGCCTTCCTTGACTTAGTAGTATTCTGGAAATGCTCCTCCAAAGCATTCCAAATATCAGTTGCACTTTCAAGACCTCGAATATGAGGTAACAAGTAATCATTGACTGCCATATAGATAATGCTCCTAGCTTGAGCATCTTTCTTCATCCAATTTTTCAAATCTGCTAACTCTTCCCTAGTTGGAACACTAGGATCTCTGAACTGTGGCTTCTCTTCTTCTCCTGTGATGTAGGCTATTAAATCTTTGCTCATAAGATGAGCTTCCATCCTCATTGACCATGCAGGATAGTTTTCCCTATCCAATTTCTCTATCTGAAGAGAATCTCCTATCTTGTGTCCACCTGTGTATTGAAATCTTCAAGCTTTATGAACAATATATGTACCTTTACTTCAAATTAGAGTCCTTTTGTCTTTCTTGATGTCGTATGGTCTCCTCCTCAAGCTTTGCCTTCAAGCTTTCACCTTTTAGTTCTTCAATTGTTGAATTTCTTGAATCTGCTGAGAAGTCGATTTTGACACCCCTAACTTCTAACACATAGTTCTATCAATCTCGAACCCGTTTAAACAAATGCTTGTAGATACAGGTAGCTTACCTTCTAACTTAAAGATTAAGTGCTTGCTGGCACAAAACTTTAAACTGTGGAGTGAGAACTGACCAAAAAATCAAGATCAAAATTTGCGCCTGTTTCAGAGAACTGTGAACACTCATCACATATGAATGTTCCTATTAACAATTCTCCTAGCCTGTTTACAATTAGACTCTAAAACTCAAGTCATAGACTCATTAACTATGAACTTAGATATCCTCAAAAGGATTTCACAAATGATCTAACACAGACGGAGCAGACACAGAAACATCGGGTGCAATATTTCTTCAATTACTCAGAAAATTACAGTTGAGTGATGAGAGGAAAACTCAACTAACACTTCACATGTCTCATGACATCTAACTTCTCCTTTCTTGACTTCTACACTCACTCATCTATTCTTTCATATGCTCTCATATCACGCCTCGACATTTTCAAGGTATTTATAGAGAAATTTGTACAAGTCTATGACTAATCAAAGATCTAAGTGAACTATAACTATACTAATGTACATATGTGTACATTCCTCATATCCTCTGAATGTATCCTTCTTCCAAGCTTCAAGAATTGAATCTTCCTTCATTCTTTAATCTTCCAAACATTCAATTGGTGATTGGTCTGCACCAACAAGGTAGAACCTTCATCTTCTTGCTTTTTACCTTTACCTTTGTCTTTAATCTTTTTATCAGTATATAGGGCAGAAGGAGTGTTACCTTTAGATGTATCTCCAACCTTTGTGAACTTTGCTTCATGTGTGAAAAGTTGGCCCATCAGAGTTGTGAGATCTGGGGTATGCATATCCATGTAGAGATCCATTGCAGTGGTGAAGCTTTCCCACTTATCATCTCCCTTTAGTCCATTGGTTACTTGCCTTACTATTTGTTCCTCTTCAATTTCCTCTCCTATGCTTGCTAATTGGTCTGCCACATCCTTGATCTTGGTCACAAATTCTGAGACTGATTGCTTTGGTTTCTTCCTAAGAGTTGTGAATTCAATCCACAATTGATTCTTCCTGGTTCTTGTATTAGATGAAAAGTATGATGACAAGGTTTCCCAAGTTTCTTGGGAAGTCTTACAATTCCTTATGTGAGGTAAAAGGAAATCAGATATAGATTTAAGAAGATAAGACCTTGCCAATGCATCTTTTGCACACCATGTATTAAGCCTTTCTTGTTCTTCCTTGGTGGGTAGACCCCTTGCTTTGAATGAGGGCAATTCCTCATCTCCTGAAATGAATCCAAATAGACTTCTTCCTTGTAGATAGGTCTTCATCCTCAGAGACCAAGCTTGATAGTTGTTCCTGTCCAATTTATCAATGAATGAAGGAAAACCATCTCCCATGTTACCTTATTTGCTCTGATACCACTGTTGGGAAAGATGGATGGATCCTCCAGAAGATTAAGTAGGTGCTGCTAATCCTGCTTTGCACCAGCCCTCAGTGACTCCAGATATGATTAGTAGACACCCTTAGCTTCCAAATGATACCAAGAAATGCTATATGTACTTTGGAAAAGGTTTGAGTAATGACTTGATCAAAACAGATGAGTTTGTGAATCACAAAGCTAGAAAACTTTCTATTTTGGTTTTGATACCTGCTCAGTCTTTCACTCAGTATGACCAGTATACTTACAATTGGCAAAATTCCTTCTAGAGGTATTCTATTAGCTTAGTAAGCTACCAATTTCAAGTGGAATCACTCAAAATGATAAACTATGCTAGGAGAAATAACTTTAGCAAATTTATGGACACCCCCGACTTTTTAGGAAGTATGTAGACAAATACCAGTGAGCACTTCGACGGTGATTTCTTGAGATTGGCTGAACCAAGTTGCTTCCAACTTTGTATGCTTATAGTATGCTTTGATCTAAATCCACCAAGCTTTGAATCACTTGATTTGGTGAAGTAGGCACTGAGATATGCCTCTCTGAAGTTGGCAGACTTGAAGTGGTACACTCAGAGAACACAGAGTTGATGAATGTGAATATATCTATTAATTGACATAATTGTACAATCTCATTAGCATGATAACCATAGCTAGATGAGGTAATGAGGTGTGGGCTAAGATATAGCACTTATACACACTCAGATACAATGATAGATGTCTCGGAAGTGAGCTAGAAATGAGCTAAGCTACCCGCGACTTTTGACTTGCATCTTTTATAGAGTTGAGTTGAATCTTCAAGTTTGAATTCAAATTCAAACTCCTAGAATCTTTCACCTAAAAGGTAATGAGATATTCTCTCAATCAACCAACAACTTTTTCCACGATTCTAATCAAGTAGGTGTGTACATAAGAAATGCCAAGTCTTTTAGTCTTTTATAAGGAGTAAAATGGTAAGAACTTATAAGCATAAGTTCCTATGGTCCTTCCTTCAAGTGGTGTCTTCATGAAGTAATCCAAGCCAAATTGTGCAGGCTTGAATTGCACCAACAATTCTTTCGACACGATAGCCTTTGATGTAGATCAAATCCACCTCAACCATAGTGTAAGCTTGATGTTCCAACAGCTCCCCCTCAAGCTAAAGTATGCTTGAGTCTTCATTCTCTGATAGGTTGAATACCTGCCATAGCTTTGAATCTACAAAGCTTTACTCCATCAAGTGCCTTCGTCATCATATTTGCTACTTGCTTTTCAGTAGGAACAAAAGAAATGTCAATTTCCTTTGCCATGAGCTTCTCCCTAATGAAGTGGTAATTGAGTTCTATGTGCTTGGTTCTCGCATGAAAAATAGGATTTGCCGCTAGATGCATGGAACTTACATTATCTCCAAATATGTGAGGTTTGGAACTCACAAGTCCCAAATCTGTATACAATGCTTGTAACCATATTGCTTCTTGAGTTGCTATGGTCAAGCCTCTGTACTCTGCTTCAGTTGAAGATAAAGCAACTATTGGTTGCTTCTTAGAACTCCATGACACTAGCTTTGAACATGCAAATGCTAAGTGACCAAATGTACATTTTCTATCATCCTTAGCTCCTACCCAATCTGCATCTGAGTAGATTTTGATATCCAAATCTGAAGAGTAAGGATAGAATATACCTTCATTGATTGTACCTTTGAGATACTTAAGTGCTCTCTTAGCTACGTCCATGTGTGGTCTTCTCGGTGAGTGCATGAATTGACTAAGCACTCTCACACTATATGAGATGTCTGCCCTTGTATGAGTAGCATATATCAAGCTACCTACCAAGCTTTGATACTCTTTAATGTCTTCAATTTTCTCACTTTCATAAACACTAAGTTTATGATTCATCTCCAAAGGTGTACCTGCAGGTTTAGTGTTCTCCATTTTGAACTTGAGAAGAAGATCCTGAATGTATCTTCTTTGAGTCAAATACATTCCTTCATCTATGTATATCACCTACATACCTAGGAAATATGTGAGCTCACCTAGGTCACTGTATTTGAACTCCTCTTGCATGTGTCTCTTGATCCTTTGAATGCCATTTAGATCATCACCTATCACAATAATATCATCTACATATACACACATTGATAACCTCATTGTGATCCCTTTTGATGAATAGAGAAGGATATGAGCTGCTAGCTTTGAACCCTTGATCTTGAAGATATGTAACCAACCTGTAATTCGAAGCTCTTGGAGCTTGTTTCAATCCATACAATGCTTTCTTAAGTCTACAAACATAAGATGGATGATTAGGGTTTTCAAAACCTGGTGGTTGTGACATGTATACCTCTTCACTTATCCAACCATTTAAGAATGTATTTTTCACATCAAGTTGGAGGAGTCTCCAATTCCTTGCAACAGCTACACTTATCAATGTCCTGATTGTAGTCATCTTTGCAACTGGTGAGAATGTTTCCTCATAAACTATACCATGAGTTTGTGAGCATCCTTTGGCAAGTAATCTTGCCTTGTACCTGCAAACTGATCCATCTAAATTTCTTTTAACTTAATATACCCATCTGCAACCAATTACCTTTTGATTCGGCGACATTGGAACCAAATCCCAAGTGTCCATCTCCTTCAATGCATCTATCTCTTCGTTCATGGCCTTTTCCCAATTAGGGTTCCCCTTTGCCTCTTCATAGGTTGAAGGTTCCTCTGAAATAGAGTCTTTTGCCAAGTAGATTGAATGCTTCGTAACAAATGTGGAATCATATCCATACCTTTCAGGTTGTTTCTTCTCTCTTGCTGATCTTCTAGGTGCTTGTTTTGAACATTCTCCAACCTCTTGCATCTTTGCTTTGCCTCTTGACTTCCATAGCTTCTAATCCCTTTCTCTTTCATCTTGGTCATCATCTGTATCACTTCTTGGATCTTGGACCTGTGTATCATGCTTGCTTCCTAATTGATGAGAGTTAGAATCAAGGTCATATGGTAGTGTTACCTTTTGTTTGTCTTCATCATACCAAGACCTGTGTTCTTCAAACACAACATCTCTACTTGTAGTGAATTGCTTGGTTGAAGGATTGAAGAACCTGTAATCCATGTGAGTTGAATCATATCCAATAAACACTACCTTTGTTGCCCTTTCATCTAGCTTACCTCTTATTTGTGATGGTACATGAACATAAGCTAAACAACCAAAAACCTTGCAATGTCCAAGACTAGGTTTTCTTCCATGCCATGCTTCATAAGGAGTCATACCTTGAAGTGATTTGGATGGTAGTCGATTGACAAGGTACACAGTAGTTGAAATAGCTTCTGCCCATAGATAATGTGGCAACTTCTTCTCTTCAAGCATTGTTCGGGCTGATCCAACCAATGTCTTGTTTCTCTCTCTACAATTCCATTTAGTTGAGGAGAGTACCTCGTAGTCACTTCCCTTTTGATACCTTTTTCCTGCAAGAACTCATCAGACTCTTTGGAGAAGTATTCTCCCCCTCTATCAGATATGAGCTTCTTTAGTGATCTACGTGTATGATTCTCCACATGTAGAAAGATACTTCTTGAAGCAATCAAACACTCCATTCTTACTCTTGATAAAGTATAGAACAGTCCATCTACTATGGTCGTCAATAAATGAGACATAATACCTTGATCGTGCCTGATCATGTGTTGCTTTGATATGTTCGGTAGTCCTAGAACACTTTGATCCCTGCATATATCCTTCAAGGTTCTTTCATTCACATGAGCAAGTCTCTTATGCCGCACTTCAAGCTCACTTAGGGTTTGAGATCCAAAGTTGAATAGAGCTATGTTCCTGGTTTCTCCTACTTCAAAAGTAAAGAGCCTACCACTTGCACTAGTGCCGTGGAAGTTACACTTCCTGTGGAGTCTACTACTAACCCAATAACATTGATAGGAGTACCTCGGGCTATCTTCTTGAAGCCTTGACATGGATCTTCTACAAAAGCTCCATGTTGGGTGAACCTAACTTGCAAGCCTTTTTCAACTATTTGGCCTACACTTATTAGGTTTTTAGTGATAGTGGGTACATAGAGAATCTTACTTAGAATGTTTGTCTTGCCATTGGAAGCTTTGACATTACCAATCTTCTCCACATTGTGCTTTGTGTCATCCCTTGTTTGCACTTCATGTGTATGCTTTTGGACTTTCCAAGTCAGATAGAAGAGCAATGTTGCCTGCAACATGATTCAAACATCCTGAATCTATGTAGAACAAATGATCATCTTCTTTACCTTCTTTGTGGCTTAGATTCATAAGAAGCAATGAGTCTTCATGTGATTGATCTTCTGAATAATTGTTATAGTCCTTTCTATTATAGCTTCTATTGTTATTGTTGAAGTTGTGTCCAGCTCTGCCTCTATTGCTGCCATATCCACCTCTTCCACTTCCTTTCTGGGTCTTCCCATTGAACCAGCAATTCTGAGTGGTGTGGTTGGTCTTATCGCATATGGCACAAGGTTGAACATTCTAAACTTTGGCTTTGTCTTGCTTTGGTCCTTTCTTCTTCCCTTTCCACTTGCTCTTGCTTGCAAAGTTGGCTTGAGAAGTCTCTTCTTCATCTTCTTCCTTCTTCTTGCCTTTCTGCTTCTTATCCTTCTTATCTGCATATACAGCACTAGTTGAATTACCATGATAAGAGTTACCTTCCTTTATGCTATTGTTGGCTTCTTGATTGAAGAGTTGTCCAAGAAAGATGTTGAAGTCTGGAGTCTGCACATCCATGATGAGATCATAAGCCGTCGTGAAGGATTGCCATTGCTTATCACTTCGAATGCCGTTGAGAATTTGCCTCATGATGACCTCTTCTTCAATCAGCTCTCCAATGGATACTAACTAGTCCGCAATCTCCTTGACCTTGGTAACAAACTCTCTGATGGTTTGTTTAGGTTTCTTCTTCATTTGGTTGAACTCGTTCGAAAGATGATTCTTTCTTGCTTTGGTACTAGAAGAAAAGAAAGTCTCGAGGGCATCCCAAGTCTCTTGAGATTTCTTGCATCCTCTAATATGTGGTAATAGAAAGTCAAAGATAGATTTTAGTATGTACGACCTTGCTTGAGCATCCCTTGCGCACCAAAGTGTGAGCTCATCTGTCTCCTCTTGTGTAGGTCCTCCTATGGATCTTGGAGTAGACATAGCTTCATCACCTGCTACAATTCCATAAAGATTTCTAACTTGCAAATAGGCCTCCATTGATTTGCCAAGCCACATAGTTGTGTCGATCAAGCTTCTCGATCATTGACGAAAAGCCGTCACCCATCTTGATCTAGATCTGATACCACTGAAAGAACTTGGAGAAGCTTGTAGAAGGTAGAAAAGTGCATTTCGAAGCACCGAAGTTTGGTCAAGCCAACCGGCACAAGACCAGCCCTTGAGCTTATGGAGACTCAAATAGACCTTATAGGCATGCTATAAGTGCAAAGAAACTCACTATGTAGTTTGGAGCATCAAGGAGAATGAGTCGATACAAAACAGATAGGTTCGCGGCTCGACTAGCTCACAAAACTTACTATCTATGGAAGAGACAATGAACTTCAAATGCCCATAGCGACTAGCGTGATTACAATTAGAAAAAATCCTTTCATGGGAGTGATACACATAATGTTGAGTGTATGGAATGCACAAAAGTATAAGGAATAAGCAAAATATGCTATAGGAATGAATGCGACATTCACCGGTGGTACTTCCTATTTTTCAAGAATACGTAGAGATTGACCTTGAGACAGAAAAACTGAGTTTTCTCCCAATCGACAGAACCAAATTCTTTGAAAATTTACCGGCATAAACTAGACACATATAGCTTTCTAATGAGTTATGTTTCACTCAGTTTGAAGCTCTGGAGAGAGAGCACCAACCTCTACAACATTACTGTTGGCAAATAAGATGATGCAGAAAATTGAAGGAGCAAGACAATGATGGTCACAAGTGTATGTATATTGCTTCCATGTAATGTACAAGTGATTTCAAGTCTTTATATAGCCTCCAGGAGTGTTCCACGAATTTTACAAGTTGAATTTGAATTCCAATGAAGGTGGGAATGGTTGTTAGAGGGAATCAATTCACTTTCCTACAATCTAGGAAAAGTGAAGATCTACTTTAATCTACTTTTAGGTGATTGATTTCTTGATTGAATGCAACTTCAACCACCACAAATTCGTGGGATTTGGGCTCTATCTTTCTACCTTTACATGTGTAAATTTCAAGGCTTTTACAATGGTAAATGAACCATCAAAAATCTCTCAAAAAAAAATACAATAAATGAGCATATGAAAAAGAACTCCCCAACGGATATTCTTTCAACGTGATAGCCTTTGATGTAGATCAAATCCACCTCAAGCATAGTGTAAGCTTGATGTTCCAACACACATCACATGTACTCGGTTTTTTTTGGACAGAGTGTATTGTCTTTTGCTAAGCAACATCATGGTAATTTTGTTGAAGCAAAAGACAACACACTCTACCCAAAAAAAAAAATTGCACATATGGTCGTCGGTATAAGCGACGGTAGTCCCAGAAGGGTCATCGACATAAGCGTCGGTACACCCAGTGGGCGTCGGTATACGCGACGGTGCACCCAGCACAAGCGGCAGTACAACCCTCAATATGAGCATTGGTAATACCGATGCTCATACCGACAGTTATACCGATACTCATACGGATGCTTATATTGATGCTTATACTGGCGCTTTAATGTCGACATGCATACGGACACCTACACCGACATGGGGGCAAAAATGCGACCGTTCAATCTCTTAAGTAAAAGCCTCGATATACGACCGATTTGTTGTAGTGACACACATACACACACACACACACACACACACACATATATATATATATATATATATATATATATATATATATATATATATATATATATATATATATATATATATATATATATATATATATATATATATATATAATGTGTGTGTATGTAGGCATGCACATACATACAAAACAGATTCACATAATCACACTCATATTCACATACTTAAATGCACACATATCTAATCGTGTAAGATGCACATTAAGTCATACATGCAATTATGTACACAAAAACACAAACGCATACATGAAGAGACAGACATACCCACATAAATATATTCAGAAACATATATGCATACAAAAAATCACATACAATTAAAGCACACATTTAACCCACATATGTTATTACAACCACAAACATAAATACATAGACATGAATGTATAGAGACATCCACACATATACACATAAATAAACATACAGATTCAAGTGCTTAGCCACATTCATACATATATAGATATACATAAATTACATACAAGTTACATAACCTTAGACATGATCACACAAAATCCATATAACACCTAGCGTATTCACATGTGCTCTTACATACGTAGGAGCACATATATACATAGACATAAATGTATAGAGACATCCACACATATACACATACATAAACATACAGATTCAAGTGCTTAGCCACATTCATACATATATAGATATACATAAATTACATACAACCTACATAACCTTAGACATGATCACACAAAAATCATATAGCACTTAGGGTATTCACGTGTGCTCTTACATACGTAGGAGCATATGGACAGCAATACATATTAAGCATACTCACATAATTATTGCAACACAAACACACACATGAGCATACACACATACAAATACAAGCATTCGCACATGCACATACATAAAGGAAAATTCGTAACACATTTACATACACAAAATTGCAAACACCGAAGCATGCACATACATCACATACACATAACCATATAAACATAAAGATACACAATTCACTAAGAGTTTCTCACAAAGCGAAAACACATGAAAGCACAAACAGGCACACACATGTGTAAAAAAAACAACCAACATAAGAAACATGTGGTTCCATGTAAGCACACATCAACACATCATGCACCTTTTAATTAAAAAATCGTGTTCATTTTCGTTTCTATCCTTCCGATAGGTACAACCACACACATCACTACCAAAATCATGTGAGTAATCAAATGTGGGATTCTGATCTCAAGAAAAGCGTTTAAGTTTTCTATGAACTTCAATGCGCAAGGGGATTTCTTTCAGGCATTAACCCCCACTAAAGGTGCAGATCCTCCACCATGAGCCAACCTTCAAATCTAGTAGAAACACATTAATTGTTTTTTTAATTTATTTTTACCATATGAAAAATTATTGTTATCATATAGTCAAAGACGATTGAATTCCATGTCGATCAAAGAAGTCTTTTACCTCCCTCATGTTCAATTTACCATGATCTCCAACTATGTTTTCCACATATCCAAATGTGCGTGATCAGGGGTGTTGTAGAAAGAGATTGGTGCAAGATAGTTTGAATAGACCAATGTATGATTCATTTTCATGACTAATTTAATTAGTGGAGCCACATTTTTTTGTGTACTTGGGTCTTTATTTAGTTTTTCATTATTCATTCGTATTCATTGGTATTGGGTTTTTTGCTAAGTGTGATTATATGAGGTACTTGATGTTTTTCATTATATGAGGTACTTGATGTAGATTTATATCGCAGTTTGTTTGCACTCTATTTCAATGTTTTGTATAATTCGTTTATTTATTGATGACCTCCAACAAATTTTCATAGTAGTTTCTCCTTGAGACCAATGAAATTTATAAGTGGAGTTTGCATTGGTAGTAAAAGTTTTTAACTGTGGCAAACGAAATATGTATGTCATGGGAGCCATAATTGGAAAACGTTTCACTTTTCAACCTTGTTTCGAAAAGAAATGTTTGTTAAAAGTTTAGCGATGTGGATTATTTATCATCTAAACAATATTGACATGTTTTAGGTGTGCATTTATTTTGTTCTGAAAGTAAAAAGTGAAATCAAACATCATATATGACTTGGGGGTATAGAGCTTCATAGATCCAATATTTTGTTGGTTTATTCTGATCTTTAATTTGTTAGGAATTATTTTCCCTATCATGATTTATTATTTTATTGTACATCACTTTCCGTTGTAGCTTGTCAAATGTATTTACAACAAGCTTATTTATCCTTTTTTCTCCAACGAGGTGACTTGTCTCTTTGCTTCCTATTGCAAGTCCTATTGCGAGTGTTTTCATACTCGTTTAGAATGCAACTGTGCAACTGTTTTTCGTGTTTTGTTACGTCCCTTTTTCCTATTCGCTTGAATGTTTCTTTAAGAGAAGTTCCATTTTATTGTGAATATGCTTCTTTTTCATGGGACTATAATAAGGAAACCTTCGAATCCAAACATGAAAGTTCTCCAAGACCCCTTTTCTTTTTATAGAAGGAAGTACAATTTAATTAATAGAAATTAGAATTGTACAAGTGAACGGGCCTAGCACCCATGGGGCCCCCATATCCCACAAAGCAAGGGCTTTTTATAGATGACTAGAGAATTTTACAAAGAAGATTGATAACTCTATTGTCCCCCTCATGTGGGGCCCACTTGGTTTTGATCTTGTTGCTCTCTTCGAAGAACACTCTATGATGTGTAAAGGATAGGGGCTTCTTCGAATTGGATATTCTTTTGCCTAAAAGGAAAAGAGATTTTTCAATCCATCATTCTTTAGTAGGGCTTCTATAGTTCGTTGCACAGCTCTCTTTCCATATTTTCCATTGAGTCTTCCCTCTTATAGTATTTGACAGTGTTGGGGAACATTCGATTGCTTCACCCAGGAAAGCTTGCTTCTAGTTGATTTTTTCGTGTAATAGTGTGATTCTCTCAAGGGCTTTCCAAATTGATATTGATTTGGGGCATGAATAGGAGAGGTATCCCAAGTCTTCTATGCCATGATGGCATCGTTTGAACCATAGGGGGACCTCATAGATTTTGTTAGCATTTACATTGGTCGAGACTCCGGTCTAGGATTTTCCACATAAGCACATAATTTTTTATCTCGATGAGAGGGTGCCGAAAGGATTGGAACTTAAAGTCCCACCTCTAGCTTAACCAATACAGACAACACTTCCTATTGAACGTGACATGAAATTCCACATTATTCTTAAATCTTGAAATTTTCTCAAGGCTCTTGCCATTCCGCCATCTTAGAACCTCAGGGTGAGAAGAGTCTTGACCTATGAGCAGGTGAGTCCTCAAGCATTCCTAAGTATTGAATCTGCTCTGCAATAGACACCATTCTTCATAGTCCACTCTTTTGGCTAGATCAATGTCTTTGAATCTAATCCACTGACAAATTTCTTGGTTCCAAAGGTGTTTCCACAAATGGAAGCCTTGGTTCCAAAGCTTCCCAGTTGTTTGGAGGTTCCAAGACTCCACACTTCTAATGCCCTTGATAGGGAGCCAAATTGAATCGTTCTATCTAATACCGATAGCCCATTTACAATCTTCATTGATTTTGAAAACAATGTTTAACCTTGTTCCAACTCTTCCATAAAGAAAAAACTAAGCTTGAGCCTTTGGGAGTCACCCGAAATGGGGAGAACAAAATGGTGAGAAGTTCAAGACCCTTTCATCCTAGAGATCAAGAAGCTTAAGAATACTCCTATTTCTAAAAATAAGCTTGGTCCAAGAGGCGTCACTATTGCTTCATACTTTTATTAACCATTTTGCTGCTAACTTATTGGCCATTCCTTTGATGTCGATAATGCCCATACCACCTTCATCTATTTGGCTAATACAAGTAGTCAATTTGATTTTAGGGATACCCCTTCTATTAGGGTCACCCATCCAAAGGAAGTTCTTGCAAATTCTTTCAAGTTTGAAGTTCTCTTGATATTTTGGTCTCCAAGAGGAGATAAAGTAAAGCATTGAAGAGAGAAGGAATGTTTTAATCACCATAGCATGTCGAGAAAGATTACTTTGCATACCTTTCCAGCATGTGAGCTTCCTCTCGAGCTTAGAGAGAGCCTAGCTCCATCATTGCCCCATCAGAATACCTCAAAAGTGGAAGATTTGAGCACTATCAATTAGCTCATAACCATGGTCAATAAGCATCTGAGAAGGATGCCCAATAATTTCCCTGAAAGCAGTTTTCGAGAAATTTATTTTGGATCCCGATGCCTCAAAAAGACTATTCAAAAGCTTCATTGGATTTATTCTTCTTGAGAAGGTTGCACATCTCTTTAGTAGGCTTGTCCACCCTACCTACCCACCAATCTTTGAAGTATATTTGTATATTCTTTCTTTGAATTTCTTCTTCATATCTCATCATGCTTTTGACTTTTAAGAGTCTAGTCTAGTATTGCAAGTGGACTTTGTTAAGTTCAACGTTTCTACAACATAGCCTCCAATAAAGATTTTCCCTTCTAGTGCAATGAATGGCTTGAAGATACTTGTGAGTCTGCAACACCACCCTCCTCAAAACACTTGACTAGCAAGGACAAAGAGGCAGAGGCCCTACTCTAAGCTTTAGTAATCTTGCAGTGGACTGAGGGGAGAGAGAAAGTGGTCAATTTGGCATGGAACCAAGGAGCTTTCTTGAGACTAATGATCAGCTTGAAGGTAATCACAATGGGGTCATGATCAAAGATGATGAAGTCCAAACTTTGGGAGATGGAAGGGGGTCCCAACCATTCATTGATGATATTCTGTGAGATGTAGCTCCTATGGAATCAAGCTTTTTGCAAGTTAGCACCATCTTGGAGGTTTCACCATAGGAAACCAGCAATGTCCTTAATCTCCACCAGATCCAGGTCTAACTTGACTTGGTCCCAAACTATCTTCTCCACCCATCAATCACCCATACTCCCCCCCCCCTCCCCCCATCTATCAGAAAGGACCTCCACCATATTAATGCCCCCACAAAGAACCATGTTGGGGGTAGATAATCCAACAACTACCAAGTGGAAATTCTTTTTGAATCTGTATTAGGAGCATACAAGGAGATAATGGAAAATTGTAGAGGACCCCCAAAAGAAGCATCAACCCATCGATGGTTCTGGTAAGTAAGGGAATCCACAACTCTATTGTGCCAGCTTACACTTGTGTTGATAGATGTTGATAGGTATGTGGTGGAGAGCCAAACATGGCATGAGGAAATACTCTTAAGCCTGTTTTGTAGTTCCTACCCGTTGATTTTCATCTCTTGAAGGGAGATGAAGTTCGGGTTTATACTTTTATCACAGATCCATTATCGATCACAATTGCTCTTGAGGAGCTTGATAGCCCTCTAACATTGAGAGACATGATAATCATTATCGAAGGTTAAGATCTTTATGGAGAAGGGCCTTTTCCCTGTTTTTCTTTTTTTTCTCCTTAACTTTTTTTCTTCAAGGTAGAGGCATCCAAACATAGGAGTTTCACCTTAAGGGGGCTCTTCCACATTATCGCATCCGGTTCTCTTCCTTTGTGAGAAGCCTTATTCAAAAACAGTTCTGTTATCCCTTTTGGGATTGTAGAATGAATTATCGAGCTTTCACTATCCTAGCTGGTGTCATTGTTGGTGGTGAGTCCAACCTGTTTGCTAGTGGTGTTTCTTTCTTGGTTGCTTCCCTTGCAATTCGAATCTTCAAGGGTTTCCCCCTCACTATGATAGTCTTCATGATTCATTCCCCCTAGCTAATCTAGGTCATTGACATCCTTTTCGAAGTTGCAAAAGAAGTTTGTTTCTTGAGCCTTGCAAGAGGGGCTCTTCTCAATAATAACTAAAGGGCTTCTTCTCATCCTTCATCTTACTTCTCTGAAGCCATCAGGGTTTGTTTCAAGTACTTGTGTTGTCCCCTTCTCAGCATCCCATAAATGATCGACTGATATGTTTTGGGCCCGAGCAGCCGCTCTAATCCTTGTAGCATTATCTTTCTTTGGATTTTTCTTACTAGATCTCTACTTGAGGGGGAATTCATTAATTCTATGTACATCCATTCCACAATGAAAGCAAGCATTTGACAAGTTCTTGTACAAAATATCCTATTCAATGTTTTCCTCTTCTCCAATTTCTATGGAGATTTTAGAGGGGAGACCTTTATTTAGATCAGCGTGGACACAAATTTAGATAAGCTTCAACACAAATTTGTGAGTATTTCTCATGTTCATATATGAGGCCTCAGACTTCTTTTCTTGAGGCTAGAGGTTGGCTGATGGGTGAGACAATTTCCCTTATGAATTCATAAAGCAAAAAGGGCAAGTTTGTGAGCTAGATTCAAAGCAGACAGCATAGACATTTAGACCCATTAGGGATGAAATCAAGAAAACATTTAAATCGGCACAAGGTGGTCCTCCATACCTACCAAGTTCCATTTTTCAAAGCTTGGAAGACCATATCCGCATTTTTGAACACCAAGAGCACGTGACTCGTCTGTGAGAACTCAAACTTGCTCACAATCAAACCAACACGTGTTTTTGGTGTGGAGAGTCTTTAGAACTGTTTGGGGCCAAGTCTCCCTTTGCAAGGTTGTGGCGAAGAAGGAATATCTTAAAAGAACCAACAACCCTTTTTCCAAAGAGCGACTTGGTTAAAGTCTTAATTATTTCACTTTTCATTTTCATTCATGTGCTCAAAGTATCTCTGAGAGGGAATTCAATAGATTATTCTTGATTATTGTACATGATTTTTCATGTGCATGAAGCACACATCAGAAGCATTAAAATAGTTATTTTTCCTTTACAGGGAATGAAAGAATTAAGCTAACAGAAGAGCTTTTCATCGCACCGACAATACCAAGAGCAAAAGATATTGTATCCTTAGATTGCTACCTTACATGTACTCTATATAAAGTACATATGTATGTATGTATGTATGTATGTATGCATGTATATATGTATATTTTATGTATAATTTACATTTACCTATGAAGCCCTATAATCATTTTGAGCCTTCACAAGAGATCCAAAGGCCAGTTTGATTTTTAGAAGGTTCAGGAGACACCTACTCCCCTAGCTTTCAATTTGAAATTGTTGGGGCTTCACACACTAATTAGGCATAATGATATGAAGATATATGAGGAAAGAAGAAGGACAAAGAGCTATGGAAGCTACATACTAAGAAAACCATGCCAATGTGAAGGGAAAATTTCACACATGTAATATAGTGCAAAATTAGAGATCAAATTTATTCCAAAACTTCTAGAATTACGTGTTTGAGTTTATAAGTTAATTTGAGAGAAAGGAATGTAGAAGAACCTGATTTTGTAAGTCCTAAGTGAGTAGGGAGGCAATGGGGTATTTTTTGAGAGAGATGATGATGAGAGGTCACTTAGTGTAGGAGATCTTTCTATGACTATGAGTAGAATGAGGCCATGCCATTCTATACACATCTTGTCTAATAGTACACACATTTTTATGTAAAGGGATTTGAGTCAATTATGCTTGTGTGAAGAAATCCAAGTGATTCATAACAGTATGAATGTTAGTTAGAAGTTACGAGTTTTCTCACACACTTTTGCCTCATCTTCTAAGAGTCGAATCTCATAGTAGAGTGTCATGTTTTTTATGAATCATAGATCATTTTCAATCTATCATCCTCAACTATAATTGAACAAAAGATATTTGCAAAACAAGACGTGTGCTCAGGCAAGTAAGCTTAACAATGAAGGCATGTCAAATCGATAAAGGTAACTCTCAATTTTTAGACATAGTGTAACTTCAGAAGTTATTTCAAAGTATTTAAAAGGTATGACATGAAACTTTTGCTTGGATTGTGTAACTTAATATAACTAAGAACCTCTGTTAGTCACGGAGCACAAGAATCTTTAATATTCAAGTTAAATTAGAGAACAATTGAAGTTAGGGAGAAAGGTGCAGTTTCAAGGATGTGAATGTTCACATTTACTAAGGAATGTGTTAAAGATTTTTAAGATTGAAGTCTTGCTAAGCTAATGATGTGTATAGAGCTCTTCTAATATCACATTAGCTTATTTATTGTGGTGTTTCATACAACAATGAGTGGTATCAGAGCAGAAAGCTCCTAAAAAGTAAAAGGACGTGAATATATAAGAGATCTTGGAAAGTTTTCCTTGGAAAGTTGAAAGCCGAAGCATTCAACAACAAAAGGAATCTGAGAATTCACATGGTTTAAAAATGTGAAGCATGCCAAATGCGAAAATCACATAGACTACCATTTTAGAAGAAAGGATTCAAGCACGATGGATTATTAGAGCTCATCCATACAGACATATGGGGACCAACAAAAGAAGATCAATCAAGGGCTCTAGGTATTATGTTTCTTTTTTTAATGATGCTACAAGATGGATAACTCTTTATGTCTTGAAGGAAAGGTCAAAAGTGTTTGGGGCTTTCAAACATTTTCATGCATATGCAAAAAGGGTTATACATCAAAGCTCAAGAGGCTAAGGTCTTATGGAGGGGGAGAATACTTCTCCCAAGGATTCAATGATTATCTATGGAATGCAGGTATTAAGAGGGAAATAAATTGCATGTACACACCTCAACAAAATAGGGTGGCAAAAAGGAGAAATCGAACTTTGGTTGAGTTTGCTAGAGCAATGCTAAAGGAAAAACATTCTCCAAATTATCTATGGGCTGAGGCTGTGAATACAACCTTATATGAGTAACGAAATCCATGCTTACATGGTTAAAGAAGATAAAGAACCTTAGAGCTATGATGAAGCAAAAGGCAAGAAACAATGGGAAGAAGAAATGAAGGAAGAGTTCAATGCACTTGAGGAGAACAAGACTTGGGAACTTGTTTCAAAACCAAATGTTAAGAAAGTGATTGGAAATAAATGGGTTTAAAAAGTAAAGAAGCTTGCAGATGGAAGAATAGCCAGATTTAAAGCTAGGTTGGTGGTCAAAGTCTATGCTCAAGCTCATTGCATAGATTATGATGAGACATTTATTCCTCTAGCAAAGATGTCAACCATAAGGACAAACATTGCCATTGCAGTATCAAAATGATGGAACTTAATTCAATTGGATATAAAGAATGCATTTCTAAATGGATATATATATGATGAAGTGTACATGGAACAACCTCAAGGAATGGAAAATTTAAGGTATTCAAGAGTAAGAAGAGCAATTTATGGGTTAAAGCAACCTCCAAGAGCTTGGAACTATAGAATTGTGAAGTATCTCAATGATCTTGGATATCAAAGTTCAAAGGTAGATGCAAGTCTACTTGTCAAAAGGATAGATGAAGGTATAATGTACATTTGTATTTATGTCGATCATATTATAATCAGAGGTGGCTTGAATGAAGCAATCAAGGAAGTTAAGAGGTTACTTGAGAAGGAGTTCAAGATAAGTGATCTAGGAGAATTTGTTGGTGCAAATGCCAAGCCTTTACACTTGGCTAGGCATTGAGGAAGCTATGTGCAAACATTGGAAGGATCACATCAACATTGCTTATGATTTTTACCATTAACTATTGTACAAGCAATTTGACTTGGAGGAATCTTGTAATGCCAGTAAACTAGTGGATTTAGGAGAATAAAGAACTACGAGTTTCTCATGAGAGAATATCTCCTCATTTAGAGGAAGAATTTTTAGGTGGAAGATCATTTGAATTTCAAATTCAAATTTGAAGGCTTTTTCTATAAAAGAGACTTGTAATCTCGCGGCTATGAGAGCCCCCGTTACTAAGCATATTGTAGATCATTTGTTGAAGTTGAGAGCCTTAAACTATAGCATACTCTTATCACCATCATTGGGCATCATATTCATGCCAATGATCATGTACACCATTGTTATATAATACACTATATTATTGATTATGTTCATCTCCTTCTCAGCTATGTCTACTCTGAACAGTGTACTTGTGATGACCATATCTCAGTGAGTTGTTATTCATTTTCCATGCTCCATAGCTTCTTGGAACACGCTCAAAGTCTATGTCAAGCTCCCAAGATTTGAAGCAACTTCATTCAGCCAATTTGGAGAAATCCGCATCGAAGTGTTCATTGGTCATTCTCTGCACATTTCCTAAAAAGTCAGGGGTAAGGTTTCAATTGCTAAATTGATTGCTCAGTGTGTGCTTTATCATTTTAAGTGATTTCACTTGGAATAATTAGCTCTCTAAGCTAATTAGATTCAACCAAAACCAAGTTTTCTAACTGCTACTATAATGTGAGCACTAAGCATAATATCGTGCAAGTATCAAGACCAAAATAGCAAGTTTTTGGTCACAAGCTAGTTGCAAATTTACCTTTTTTAATTCAATTGTTTGAAGCATCATCTCCAACGCACATAGGCACTTATTTAGTGTCATTGGGAAGCTCAAGGGGCTACAACACAACTTTGAAGTGAAAGAGGGTAGGCACAATGCAGGGATTAGCAGTACCAACTCATCCTTTTGGGGTATCCATCCATCTTTCCCAACAGTGGTATCAGAGAAATTTGAGGTAAAATGGGAGATGGTTTCCCTTCTTTTATTGATAAATTGGACAGGAAAAACCACCAATCATGGTCCTTGAGGATGCAAGACATACTTACAAGGAAGGAGTCTCTATGGATACATATCAAGAGATGATGAGATGCCCATTTTCAAAAGCAAAGGACAACCTACAAGAGGCTTGAAAGACTCAACTCATGGTGTGCCAAAGATGCATTAGCAAGGTCATACTTACCTAACTCTATCTCTCAGTTCCTTCTTCCACACATTAGGAATTGTAAAACATCTCAAGCGACTTGGGATACCTTGTCTTCATACTTTTCTTCTAATACAAGAGCAAGAAAGAATCAATTGTGGATTGAGTTTACCACTCAAAGGAAGCAACCCAAGCAAAGTGTTTCAGAGTATGTGACCAAAGTCAAAGATGTGGCTGACCAATTGGCAATCATAGGAGAAGAGATTGAAGAGGAGCAAATAGTGAAACAAGTAATCAATGGCATCAAGAGAAATGACAAATGGGAAGCCTTCACAACTGCCATGGACTTATACATGGACATGCAGATTCGAAACCTACCACACTCATGGGGCAACTCTTTACCCCATGAATCCAAGCTCAACAAAAATGGAGAACCATCAAGAGGTAATAACTCTTCTCCCCTATACATAGATGAAGGCAAAACTAAAGAGAAAGGGAAAAACAAGAAAGTAGAGGATGAAGGAACTACTTCTCAAGCTAACTATGCAGAGAAAGGTAGGAACTCAAGAGGAAGGGACAGAGGAGGTAAGCAAGGTAGGGGGAGACCTTTTAACTCTTCCCCATGCAACATATGTGGATTGTCTAATCACACTACAGATGAGTGCTATATGAACTACAAGAATCAAAGAGGAAGAGGATATCAAAGAGGTGTTTACTCACAATCAAGAGGAAGATTCAGCCACAATCAAATCTACAACTACAACCACAACAACTACAACAACAAAAACTACCAAGGAGGATACAAATCAAGGAAAGACTTCAAGAATTACATAGAGGATCAAGAGGATTCCCATCGGATTATGAACATGACTTCAAAGCAAGGTATGAATGATGAACACCTATTCTATATTGAGTCACAATGTTCAAACCATGTGTCAGGCAATGTATCTCTTCTCTCTGACTTCAAGGGAAAGCACCAAGTACAAAGAGTTGATGGCATCAAGCATTTAGTGCTCAAGGTAGGAAATGTTAAAACTTCTGATGGGAATAGAAATCTGTTGAGCAGAGTTCTATATGTACCTACAATCACCAAGAATTTGATGAGTGTTGGAAAGATTGTGGAAAAGGGTTTGCAGGTTAGGTTCAAAAAATATGGAGCATTTGTGGAGGATCCCCAACATGGATTCAAGAGAATTTCCAAGGGAGAAAAGATAGGTAGATTATTTACATTTGAACTTGAAGATACAAGGAATATTGCACTTTATAATTACAAGGATCAAACATTGTCAAAGCTTGAGATTTGGCATGAAAGATTTGGGCATATTGGTGAGAGAACCTTGGAGCAAATATATGGATATCAATGTGTGCTTGGGATACCTAATATATTCAAGCAACACATGATCTATAAATGTTGTGCATGTCAGTTTGGTAAATCACAAAGGTGACCCTTCTCAAAGAAAGGCTTCATGCATGATGATTACTTGGAACTTGTCCACACAGATGTGTGGGGACCATGCAAGGACCCTTCAATTTCAGGCTCAAGGTATTATGTGTTTTTATTGATGATTTTAGTAGGTGGACTATCTTGTATTTTATGAAGCACAAAGATGAAGTGTTGAGATGCTTTAAAACGTATCTTGCACTTGTGAAAAACCAAACAAGAAGTCTAAAGAGATTAAGGTCATGGAGGAGGTGAGTACTTCTCCAATGAATTTGATGCATTCTTGCAAGATAGAGGAATAAAAAGGGAGATTACTACAAGGTATATCCTTGAGCAAAATGGGGTAGTGGAGAGGAGGAACACATTGATTGTGGAAATAGCTATATTAATGCTTAATGAAAAAAGGTTACCAAATTATTTGTGGGAAGAGAGTGTATCTATTGCCAGTTATCTTATTAACAGGTTTCCATCCAAATCACTTGATGGGATAATCCCATATGAAGCATGGCATGGTAGGAGACCATCACTTGACCATTGTAGAACCTTTGGATGTGTTGCTTATGTGCATATCCCATCTCAGATTAAAGGTAAGCTGGATCCTAAGGCAGAGAAGTGCATCTTCATAGGGTATGATTTAAATAAGAAAGGATACAAGTTTTATAATCCATCCAAAAAGGGTTTTATGGTCAGTAGAGATGTTGTGTTTGATGAGAATTATTATTGGTTTGAAAGTGAATGCAGGAAGGTTAAGTTTCCATATGACTTGGAAGAGGAATTTCCAAGCCTCACCAAAGAGGAGCCAAACCAAATTGAAGGCATCAAATCAGATGATTAGGACATCATCAACCTAGCAGAATTCAAGGCATGGAAATCAAAGGGCAAGGCCAAGATGAAGAGGTTGGAAGACTTACCTGAATCATCCCACCAAGCTCTAAGGAGATCACCAAGGGAAAGCAAGAAACCAATAAGATATGGGTATGAAACTTCTTTAGTTACTAAGCACTCCATTTACCTTGCTAAGGATTTATCATTCGAAGAACCTACTTCATATGAAGAAGCAAAGACCAAGGTAGAATGGAAGGAAGCTATGGACGAAGAAATAGAAGCACTCAAGGAGAATGATACTTGGGAGCTAGTGCCAAAGAAGGCATCAATGAAGGTAATTGGTTCTAGATGGATTTACAAAATCAAGAGAAACTCAGATGGATCCATAAGTAGGTATAAAGCTATACTTATGGCTAAGGGTTTTGCACAAACCTAAGGAGTTGATTATGAAGAGACATTCTTACCTGTGGCTACATCAGAGTATCGATAAGTGTGGCTGCATCAAGGGATTGGAATATGTACCGATTGGATGTGAAAAATGCCTTCCTTAATGGCTGAATTTTAGAGGAGCTTTACATGGCTCAACCGCCTAGTTATGAAAACCCAAGCAACGTAAATTATGTATGCAAACTGAACAAAGCTCTTTATGGATTGAAGCAGGCACCTAGGGCATGGAACTATAGGTTAACTACCTATCTTAAAGATCAAGGGTTCATGATGAGCAAAGCTAATACTTCCATGTTTCTCAAGAGAAGTAATTCAGAGGTGATAGGCCTATGTGTGTATGTTGATGATATCATACTTATAGGTAGTGATGCCAATGACATCAAAAAAATCAAGAACCTAATGTTGCAGGAGTTCAAAATCAGTGACCTAGGGTTACTAAATTATTTTTGTGGACTGGGATTGGTTTACAAAAATTTTGGAATTTATATTACTCAAAGGAAATATGTGCAGGACATGTTGAAGAACTTCCACTTGGAGAATGCCAAGATAGCTAGCACTCCTATGGAGGTAAACTAAAAATTAAGTACTCATGAAGATGATTTTCTTGAAAACATTGCATGATATCAAAGCGTAGTTGGAAGTCTAAACTATGCAACTTTGACAAGGATTGATATTGCCTATGGAGTAAGTCTCTTCAGTCAATTCATGCACAAACCTAGAGCACCTCACTTGGAAGCTTCCAAAAGGATTTTGAAGTATCTCAAGGATACTCAAAATCAAGGTTTATACTTTCCATGTGCTTTAGATTTAGACATCAAGCTATATTCAGATGCAGATTGGGCAGGTTGTAAGGATGACAGGAGGAGTACCTCTAGTTATCTTTCTTTTGTAGGTGATAAGCCCATTTCATGGTCTTCCAAGAAGCAACCTACTGTTGTTGTTATACGGTTCTTGCTCAGATGCACATAGAGGTTACGAACGCAGAAAACACATAGACAAATAGAGATAGCAAGAGATGAGTGTGAATGCAGTATTGGGTGCAATCTCCCCCTATGCACTCTGTTCAGACAGTCCATAGAGTGCATGTATTTATAGGAATTTTTTATTATGTCGAAAAGAGTGGTTACATGAGAGTGGCTTCAAAAAGCATGCGTGAAACTAAAAGTTGGTGACTTTCATAGAAAGCCTCTTCTTTCAATATCAAAAATTGCAGTCTACAATGAATCTTATTCTAACCACTATTTTTCTAACTATTTCTAACAATAGAACCTTCTATGCAGATTTATTTACAAACTAAATTATAAATCTGATTTATTGATGTACGCCCTAAAGTCGGATTATTGATGTCCGCCCTTCATGCTTTCACGCCCTCACAATCTTTAGCTACTATATCAATAACACCAAACCACATTAATACATTAATAAATTAACACTCCAACAATGCATTGTTCAACATATTCCATAATGTATAACATGCCCCTCAATTGAAAAAGCAACTAACCTCAGTTGATTTTCCCACATCATGGATTTCTTAGGAAACCCATGATGTGGAAAAATGTATTTAATGAATAATTTTACCGCCTGAAGTGCAGATAAAGTTTTTCTACATGGAATGAAATATGCATATTTACTAAACCTATCAACTATTGTCCAAATCATATCATTATGTGAGGAAGTGATGGGAAGACCTATGATAAAATCCATAGAAATCTGTTCCCATGGTTCGTTCGGAATGGAAAGTGGTATTAATAATCCAAATGGTTTACCATGATGATGTTTTACACACTGACATAGAATGCATTGAGAAACATAATGTGCAATATCTTTTTCCATGTGTGGCCAAAAGAAAAAATCTTTGCAGGCCGAAACGGTGCTTTGTATGCCTCTATGACCTATGTAAGATGGTTCATGCATTTCTTTGATGAAAAAATCTTTAAAAGCTTGGGTTATGCATAATCTATGTTGAAAATAAAGAAAACCATTATGAAATGTATAATGTTCATCAGATAAAGATGCACCATTGTTAAGGTCATGCCATGCACGTGAAAAATATAAATCAGATGGATAAGTGGAAGCCATCTCTTGAAAAGAATGTATTTGTATAGTAGAAATATTATGCAAAACAACAGAATGTGAAGGAAATCAGCTAAGAGCATCAGCTACAACATTAGCTTTACCAGGCTGATATCGGATCATGGGTTGAAAATTTTGAATGAATAATGCCCATTTAAGATGGCAATTAGAGATTAAGGGCTGATTTAATAAATGCTGAATAGCATGTTCATCAGTTTTGATTAAGACCTTAGAATCTATAAGATAGTGTTTCCAAATTTGCAAAGCATGCACAACCGCTAAAAATTCTTTATCATATGTACTATAATTCTATTATGAGGACTTAAGCTTCCTACTCTCAAATGCAATGGGATGATCACATTCTAACTCACCAATGATTTTTGGTGATAATACTTTACATCTTGCAGCAAATCCTATCTATCATGCAAGAACTAAGCATATAGAAGTTCACTACCACTATGTGAGAGAGAAGCTATTGACCAAGGAAATTCAACTAGCATATGTGTCCACGAATATGCAATGTGCAGATTTATTGACCAAAGCACTTGATGGGACTAAACTTTCCAGATTTAAAGCTATGATTGGATTGCATGACATTCAAGAGGATTGATGAAGAAGAGCAAGCCAAGATGTTTGGCTTGAGGGGGAGCTGCTGGTGAAAATGTCAAGCCTTCACACTTGGCTAGGCATTGAAGAAGCTATGTGCAAACATTGGAAGGATCACATGAACCATTGCTTATGATTTTTACCATTAACTATTGTAAAAGCAATTTGACTTGGAGGAATATTGTAATGCCACTAAACTCGTGGAGTTAGGAGAATAAAGAACTAAGAGTTTCTCATGAGATAATATCTCCTCATTTAGAGGAATAACTTTTAGGTGGAAGATCATTTGATTTTCAATTTCAAATTTGAAGAATTTTTCTATAAAATAGACTTGTAATCTTGCGGTTATGAGAGCCCCCATTACTGAGCATTGTAGATCATTTCTTGAAGTTGAGAGTCTTACACTATAGCCTACTCTTATCACCATCATTGGGCATCATATTCATGCCAATGATCATGTACAACATTGTTATATTAGACATTATATTATTGATCATGTTCATCGCCTTCTATGCTATGTCTACTCAGAACACTGTACTTGTGATGACCATATCTCATTTTAAGTGATTTCACTTGGAATCATTACCTCTCTAAGCTGATTAGATTCAGCCAAAAGGAATTTTTCTAATTGCTATTGTATTGTGAGCATCGAGCATAATATCCACCAGGTGTCAGGACCAAAATTACAAGTTTTTGGTCACAAGCTAGTTGCAAAAGTTACCTATTTTGATTCAATTGTTTGAAACATCATATCCAAAGCACATAGGCACTTATTTAGTGTCATTAAGAAGCTAAAAGGGGCCTACAACACAACTTTGAAGTGAAAGAGGGCAGGTACAAAGCAGGGATTAACAGTACCAAGTCATCCTCTTTGGGTATCCATCCATCTCTCCCAATAGAATTGTCATATTTTCTTGCAATGGAAATACTTATGCAGATCATGCCATATATGTATCACAACAAAGATATCTTTTGAATCTATTGAAGAATTTTATCATGAAAAATTGTAGAGAAGCTTCAAATCCACTTGAAGTCAATCATAAACTCAACAAATATGATGGAGCAGATTTCAAAGACATGAGGAAGTATCAATCTTTAGTGGGAAGTTTGATTTATGCTAAACTAAAAAGACTTGATCTTCGTTATGTACTGGAAGTCCTCTCAAAATTCATGCATTGTCCAAAGGAGAAACATTGGATTGCAGGTCAAAGAGTATAAAGGAAGGATTATATTATCCTATTACCTCACAAATAAATTTGAAAGCATATAGTGACTCCGATTGGGTAGGAATTCAAGATGATACAAGATCAACACATGGATACATGGTATACATAGGACATAAGCTTGTAAGTTGGTGCTTAAAGAAACAACATACAATGGCATTATCATTAACTGAAGCAGAATACAAAGGACGTCTTATGGAAGCAGCTAAAGAAGTAATATGGATGTAGACCTTGTTCAAAAGCTTGAGCATTGGTCAAGGTATACCTATTGTACATGGAGATAATATGAGTTCACTATATCTTGTAGCAAATTGAGTATTTAATGCAAGAACAAAACATATACAGATTCATTATCATTGCTTGAGAGAAAAGGTAATGGAGAAGGAACTTGAAGTGGTATATAATCCTACAAAAGATCAGATAGCAAACATCATGACAAAAAGCTTGGATGGAGACAAGTAGATTCAAAGGAGCGAGAAGAATAAAAGAGAAGAAGATTGGATGAAGAAGTCATAAAATGCTAATTAGTGATTGAGGGGGAGCTGTTGGGGCTTCATTCACTAATTGTGCTTAAAGATATGAAGACATATGAGGAAAGAACAAGGACAAAGAGCTATGGAAGTTAGATACTCAGAAAACCATGCTTATGTGAAGGGACGAATTCACACATGTAATATAATGCAAAATTAGAAATCAAATTTAGTCCTAAACTTCTAGAATTACATGTTTAAGTTTAGAAGCATATAGAAAAAAATTATGTAAGTTAATTTGAAAGACATAAATGTAGAAGAACCTGATTTTATAAGTCCTTAAGTGAGGAGAGAAGCATTCGTGTATTTTTCTGAGAGAGATGATGATGAGAGGTCACTTAGTATAGGAGATCTTTCTATGGCTATGAGTACAATGAGGCCATGCCATTTTGTACACATCTTCTCTAATAGTAAACACATGTTAGTGTAGAAGGATTTGAAATAATTCATCTTGTGTGATGAAATGCAAGTGAGTTCATAAGAGTGTGGATTTTAGTTAGAAGTTACGAGTTTTCTAGTGCACTTTTGCCTCATCTTCTAAGAGTGAGATCTCACAGTACAGTGTAAAGTTTTTCATGAGTCCTAGCTCATTTTGAAGGTTTCCTTCTCAGCTACAATTGACTAGAAGATCTTTGCAGAACTTGATGTGTGCTCAAATAAATAAGCTTAACAGTGAAGGCATGTCAAATCGATAAAGTTAACTCTGAGTTTTCAAACAGTGTAACTTCTAAAGATATTTCAAAATATTTACAAGTTATTACTTGAAAGTTTTGCTTGGAATGTGTTGCTCACCATAAGTAAGAACCTGTATTAGTCAGTAAGGACAAGAATCTTTAAGATTCAAGTCAAATTAGAGAAGAATTGAAGTCAAGAAGAAAGGAGAAGTTTTAGGGATGTGAATGTTCACATTGAGCAAGGAATGTGTTGAAGATTTTGAAGATTGAAGTCTTGCTAAGCTATTGATGGTTATAAAGTTCTTCTAATCTCACATTAACTTAGTTCTTATGGTGTTCATACACCATCAGAAAGTAAAAATCTACAAGTGAATGGGCATCATACCCGTGGGACCTTCCATATCCCACAAAGTAGGGGTTAGACTAGGATACAAGTGGTAGGCTATGTTACAATTGGTTTGATTTCATCAGATCCATTACATGTAGAGCTGGGGGCTTAACTCTAAACCTTCTTCTCAAGATGCCAGAGCTTTACTAAACAACCTATGGGACATGAAGGGTTTGTTTTCCGAAGCTTCATAAGTAGGTTCTTGAAGAGTGGGGTTGGGCATCAGATTTAATTCGACACTTCATAGAAAATATCGAGAACGTTCGTGATTACTCGGACTTCCTGCATACCGTGTTAAATTCGGTATTCTAACGTCCAAAATCCTACCAATGGTGATGTTGTCGTGGTTCCGATGGGAATCGTATCTGCATATGGTCTGAGGGCTTTGAATGTAAGAGAAACACTGATGTGCCACAAACTACCAGAAATGCAAGTGAAAAGTATCTGAGCTAACCAATTATTGACTTCATCATCTCCGTTCGACGGATTCTTTTGTGCATCACTTCACAGGTGAGAAGCTTCTCCAAAGATGATCATCGTCTCCATTGATTGCTGTGCAATAAAGCAGCAAGTCCACTCATAAAGTTGATGATATTTAAAAATCATTGTTTATGCTACCTTTCCATCGTGAAAACTGTTTACAATAGAGTTTACAATCCTCGAGAGTGCCAAGCAAAACACCAATGGAAAAATAAGAAAAAATAAAGAAATAGAAATAACATAGCAATAGTGTTGAGTTGCATGATTCGTCAGCTCCTTTGAAGGTCAACAGTGGAATGCCATGAAAGATAAATAAAGAAATCATTCCCTATCTCTAAAAGCCAAAAAAAACCTGTAGAAATGTTCGACGCCTTCTAAAATGGAGGAATCGGTTCTAGAGGACGTTGATTGGTTAGTATCTAGACGCCATGTAGAATGTAATGAACTACCTAGTATAATTCTGTGTTTTTCCATGTCTAATAAGCCGACCGAGTGGTTTATGATCGCCTATGAGTATCCTTTAAGTGGATGCCCACACCTCCATTCGATTGAGTCCGAGTCGAATAGCTCAAAACAGCCCGCAGAAGAAAAGAATTAAAAAACACGAAGGGATCCCTGACATCAGATCTATAGAAAATCCAAGGGCCAATTCTTTTTTACCTTTGAGAGATTTTTCCATTGATATTCATCTGAGTCAAGGCATTCCCCATATGCATGGAGATCATGTTGATGAGTTTAGGTGCTTAACCGATGTCATTTAGGGATTGCAGAATGAATTCCAACTCTAGGCAATCATATGCTTTGTCAAAATCAACCTTGATGAAGAGGACATCTTGGGAAGATTCCTTAGCAAATTGTAGGCCTTCCCACAGATCCATAATAGCCTCCAAGATGGATCTCGACTTTATGAAACCCTTATGGTCCTCATGGAACCATCGGCACAAATGGAAGGTAATGGGTTTCACAATAATCTTAGCTAAGGTCTTATAGCTAGTTTGTAACATAGTGATGGATCACCTATTTCAAATCCATTTTTTTCTTTTTTTGTGAAATATTTTAATTACCCCTTCATTGAGATGGTTAGCGAAAGCTCCAAAGTGTAAGGCCTTATTCCACACCAAAAGAAGTGGCTTCACTATGTCACTCCTAAGAGTCTTGAAGAACTTGTTTCTGAGAGTGTCCAGACACGGGATTTTATTACTTGGTAGGGAGTCAAGAACTTCTAGGATCTTTGTATTAGTGATAGGGGAGTCGAGAAGATGCATGATGTTTTGGAGAATTATTTTCTATCTGATTCTCGAGATGACAGCCATGAGATATTTCCTGTGAGAAATGAGCGGCATGGACACCCCCAAGGGTTAAGTGAAGTGGTTGGTTATTAACTCAATTCTCTTTCTCAGAAGTGCATTTCACCTATAGTTTTCTACCATGTAACGAACCTCTTCTGTGAGTTGCTTCCTCTTAGGAGCTTACACATGTCTTTTGTTGGTTGGTCTGCTTTTCCCACCCACCAATCTCTAAAGTAGCTCTGTATGTTTCTTCTTTGAATTTCCTCTTTGTATCTTAGTTTGCTTCTAATTTATTGGATTCTTGGTTGGAGGTGGGAATTACCTTTATTGACTTCCATCTCCAAACTTTGGAGCTGGCGATAAAGATTTTTCGTTCTTGCCCATTGAATGTTAAGAAGTTCTTTTTGGGCCTTTACAAGGAGAATTTAGGACTTCTTGATAGCTTTCCTACAACACTTAGTCAAAGGGGTATAACATCTAAAGGAGTCTCTCTAGGTCATCAAGATCACATGTTGAAGTTGAATGCAAGGAAGGGAGAGGATTGAGGGATCAACATGAGATCAGGGGATTTGTTTGTCTAAGATGAGGGTTGAAGGTGAGAATCATTGGGTAATGATCAGATAAAACATAGACTGTATGTTTAGAAAGGGATGGGGGACCTTGCTCGTCAATCATGTTGTATACAATACAACTTTTCTCAAGTCTAGATTTTTGCAATCTGCTGCTTGAATTATGGTTTGACCATGATAAACCATGTACATCTTTGACTTCTTATAGATGGTGGTGTAGCTCAACGTGGTCCCATGCGTCTTTCTCAATTCTATCAATAACTCACCACTTTGGTCCCATCTATCATATAGGACTTCCACAATGTTAAAGCCCCCACAAAGGATGACTTCTAATGCAAGAAAGTCTTAATAGTCCCAAGTATCAAGTATTTTTGTATCTTGATTAGGCGCATAAACCAAAGCAATGGTAAGAAAATGAGAGGCCCTAAAAGATGCGGCAATCCATTCATGGATCCAATCCATTATAGTATCCATCAAGAATGATTGACATATCTGTTTGAAGCCAATAGTTGCTCCACCACTCCCACATCGGTGTTGTGAGGTGATCCACGCATGAGATGCCAATATGCTCTTTAACCTCTTTTGCAGAACGACTCCATCAACTTTGATCTCTTGAAGAGATATAAATTATGGGTTGACTTTTTTATCTCAAGACCATTGACCAAACATGGTAAATCTTGAGGGATTATTGATCCCTTGAATGTTTCTTGAAATAAAAATAATTTACAAATGAAGATTTTTTTTTTTGGCAGGGATATAACCCTCTTTTTCTTGTTTTTATCTTCCTCTCGACTTCTAGAGGTTGATGGATCTTGGCACACAAGATGTCCTTTGAAGCAGCTCTTCCATGGGAGTCTAGTTGGGAGATTTCCCTTTTGAGACACTATCCCTGCCAAGGAGTCCATATCATCACCTCAAAATGTGGAGTCCCTGCCAAAGAGTCCATATCATTTCAAAGTTATCTTTTTTGTTGGAAGTGAGACCATCCTCTTTGCTGGATGTGATTTCATCCTCTTTGTTGCGTGTAATTTCTTCTTCATTACCTTGCTTTCTTGTGCAAGGAGTCTCTGGGGTTTCAGCCCCTTTAAACATCTGTTGTTTCCATTCACTTGGCTAGTCTAAAATATTGATCTCCTATTGTAAATTGGAAAAAATATTTTTAGTTGCACTGCTCGAGTGAGTGGGATTCCGCCCACCTCCTCCTTTGTGCCTTTGAATTATGATCTTTGAACTGTATACCTCTGACTTTTTTTGGTTCTAGATCTGAGGATTTATCTTTAGAGGTTAAAATGATTTTGTCAACTGAAGCCTAAAAATTTCCCTAGAATACTCCTTATTCTCTTCTAGCCAAAATGATTTCCACCTTAGCTGCGATTCTTAAGTCCTACAGCCTTGCACCCCACATTCAAAATAAGCATTGGGTATTTTTTTGTAAAGTATCTCCTACTTGAGAGGGAGTCCTTCACCAATGTCTGTGTTGATCTTGGTGCGAAGAAGAAGGTAAAGGTCCCTTTGAACACAAAACTATGGGTGCCATCTAGCATTGAAAGAGTGCATCATGCATTCATAGATAAGACCCCCAATGTCTTCTTTGGAGGCCAACATCCGACCAATAGGAGGGATGAATAAAACTTTAAAAGAAATAGAGCGGGTTAGGGAGTTCAACCCACAGTGGGAAATGAGGCGATTTGGACTTATTTGGAATGAAATTTGGAAATCAATTGAAAAGACATAAAGTTGAATGGCATACTTGCAAAGAGCCAACCTGCAAGATCATTCCGCCGCTCAAGAAACATAGGCCATTTGCTTATTGTGCTATAGTTTTGAATTCGATAATGTCATTAAAGGAAAGTGCCACACCTTGACTATATCAATCTATTTTGTCTTTTTTTTTTTCCTTGCAAATTTCACAATCTACATTTATCTGACATGAGGAGTCTCACAAATGAAGTTACATGGAAAGCTATAACCATATGGAAAACTGCTTTTGACCTTTTTTTTTTAGCCGTACCACCATATATTTCGTGTGGGTAGGTTTAAAGGGCATGACAATCTTATTAACGAGGACAGTATGAGGATATGTGTATTGAGAGGAATCATAAAATCTTGAGGATCTTTAACATGTTGAGTCAATTCGTTCTTCAATGCAAGTGGGCGCTTAGATAAGTCAAGGTTACGACTCACGAATGTTGGAAGAGAAGTCCGGGAATGTGTTCAGAATATTTGTTCTGCAGATAATTAAATATGAGAATGCTTGAAAGCTGTAGTTCGACTGTCATAAGAAAATGGAAGGTTGGGACGTTCTTCTGTAGTGTAGGTGAGGAAGTCGTGTAACCGAAAATGGCACATCATGGATAGATAGATAGCTACCATCTACGATAAACACACACGTCGCCATGTACAGCTGTACACACGAGCCAGCTGTACACATTATCTGTGTCGCGCTCTCCTTCTCTCTCTATATTTCTCCTTCGCTCTCTATATTTCTCCTTGTCTCTCTTTCCCCACGGGCTCTCTAGGAGTGTTATAACCGACAATGGCTCGTTATGGAGGCATGCATACTCATAATCTACCATCAAGGCATACTCTCTCTCTCTCTCTTTCTTTTTCTCTCTTTCTTTTTTTTTCTCTCTCTCACACACATACACACGCACATAGGCATACATGCATACACCGGCATGCATTTCCTGCTGTAAATACTTGAGAAAGAATATTATTTTGGATAAATCATATGTTATTTTTGTAAAAGAAGAAGGTCGCCCGAAGACTTTTCTTAGCTTGAATTGATTGAAAGAACAACTCTAAAGGTGAATGGTCATAGTACTCATGGGATCCCGGAACCACACAAAAGAAGGGTTACATAGTGTCCAAAGGCAATACCGAAAGAATTTTCTGAAAGCATTCACTCAAAAATGTTTTTCAAACTGCTAAGAGGAATTAGAATGTCCAGCCGTAGCAAGGAGGGGTTGAACACTGGACCTCTTCTCAAGAGGTGAAGGAATCAACCCAACCTCAAGAGAGGAAGAAACCAACCACACACCCTAGCGTGCAATGACAAACTATTTGTTATTGTTTATGAATCAACGAAAAACATTAATTTGCTTGAGTCCTTGAGAGGTGAAAGTAAGAGAAATGGAGCACGAAAAAAGGACCTATACCTTCAATTGTGCTGGAAGCAATTGAGCTTTCTTCGATCCATGGCTAGAAGATATAGAAAAAGAATGCTTCGAATTAGGATCCTGGTTTATTGCAAGGTACTCCTTTATTGATTTGACCCAATGCTTTAGACTGAAAACTTCAAGACAGGTTTCCCCTTAGCGAACTTTTCACTCTTCCATTGCAATTCATATTTTAGGTTAAGTGACAAAGGAAAGCAAGGTGAAAAGGTTTTATTGAAGTAAGTATAAAATATCTAAATCCCCCTTCCTCTACTAGTAATCATACAAAATCTTAAATCTTAATCAACTATATACATCTCACTTACTGAAATGTCTCAATGTTTTTTGTCTTGCAAGTGGCTCTTAAGTAAATTTAAAATAAAAAAGTTCTTTAAGCATAAAACAATGTTATTCGTATGTATGTGAATGTGTTGGGATGTGAGGAGTTGTAAGAAGGTAAAGTCTTCAACATCCCTATGAGCCCAAATGGGTTTAAATTTTTTGTTTTTATTGAGGATGGGACAAGGTCGTGTGTAACTCTACACAAAAGGTCTCCAAATCATATGGCTTGAACGCAAATATCTGAAGTTTTCGATTTTCTCATAATCAAGTTATTCATTTTAGAATTATCTCATTTATTGGTCATTTGTCTAGCAACGATATTTTCACGGAGTGATGATGAATACAACAAGAAAAAAGAAAAGTAAAACAGTCTCGTTATTGAAAACATGCTGCACACCAAATCTATACATGGTTCACTAAGGCTTTGATCTCTTGAGGTGGAGGTACACGGTTCAACTTTCGGACTGGATATGTAATAGGTTTGGCTAGTTTAAACCAGTTGTAACCTAGTATAACTCCTACTTTGTGGGTGGGGGTCTCGTGGGTACTATGCCTATTCATTTGTAGAATTGTACTTTCAAAGTGAAGGCTGAGGGAGCAGAAACTTGTTGAGCCTCCTCTAAAAAGAGGGAGAGCTTGGTGTTCATTGTGCTAAAAGAATGAGTCATACAACTATTCGATCTACCTTATCAAGGGTAAGAACAACCACCTTTAGGATAACACGTGGTTTTTGATAGGACTTTGGAGAAAGAGAAAATGCCTGTGGGGGTAGGAGAAGTTCAAAAAGATACTACACTTGCAGGTGAAGTTCAGGAAGAATATCTTCGTAGGGAGCCTAGTGATCATAGTTTTCGATCAAGGGATTATGGATCCAAGTATGTCTTTGTGGAGATCAGGTAGTGCCAAGTGTTGAGGCAAGAAAGATTGGAAGAATAAGTAGTGAGTTGGATTTCTGAAGGTCTGCTGACTCATAATGTTGCTAACTCAGAGTTTTGCTAAATCTGTATTTTTCTTACTCGGAATTTTAATAAGTGTTTATAAATTTGTTAGGCATGGATGTCGCATGCTTATGTTTGTTGTATTTTGTTCGTGTGAGTATGTAATGGGAAGAAGAAGCGTCTTTCTAGGGGGAGACAAAAGGAGAGAAGAGTGAAAGTTTATTCGAAGAACCTAATCAGCTATCTTGTCTTTCCTACTCAGCGCAAGGATAGTGCAACGTCTTTTTTTACAAAACTCTGTTAGATATTGTGCTAGTGCAGCACAAAAGTGGTGAATCTGAATTTTGTACGTGAATATTTTCTGTTATGTGGATAAAGATCAGCGTTGAGATTAAGTTCTTGTAAGTTTGTATTGTGAGTAAGTAGATATGTGTTGTTGAACCCCAACAATCTTCTCTATACTTGCCTCTGAATTTGGCTCCCTTCACTCTAGGGTTAGGAGGCCATTAGGCCATATGCATAGGCAAAGGTGATCTAGTCCTAGGCCTTTTCTCAGTAGTCCCCCTCCCCTAAGTGGTTCGAATTGGATTCCTCTTCTGAACCATGTAGTTTCTCATCTTAGGATTAATGCCCCTAAAACGCCTCCCACTAGTCTTGACTGTGTTGAAACAAAACCCTCACTCACTCGGTTTAGCTCAATCAATTCAGGGTTTTGGTCTTCTTGAACTTTTCACCACTCGTACTGATCATTTAATGGATCCACTTTGCTAGCTCAGGCATAAGCCCACGTAAAATGAAAGATTTGGATATATTAGTTTTGGAGCTCTCAAAAGTATCAAAGATAGAGGTATGGTTGAGAGTTTACCCTCATTCAAGCTACAGGATGATTCAGATATATGTGAAGGTTGTCTTGAAGGTAAGATGCATAAACTATCTTTCAAGAAACATGGTCATATTACAGCTACCAGGAAATTGCAAATTATACATTCAGATGTGAATGGACCTATGAGAACAGACTCTATTCAGGGTTTCAGGTATTTTGTTATATTCGTTGATGATTTTACGAGATACTCATGGATCTATGGTCTTAAGTTGAAGTCAGAAGTCTTTCTTATGTTCAAGAAATTTGTAGCTATGGTTGAAAATGAAAATCAAGAAACCATCCAGATTCTCAGATATTCCCTAATATAAGGGTAGTGAACTTTTATAAGTTTATTCATGGCATGATAGATAGGATTATCAGCAAGATGTAATGGACTAATGTTATCTCCAAGTATATATGTAGTTGAAGTGTTCAACCCTAAATCTGAGTATAGGGTTCTAATCCACATAGCTTCTTGTGTAGCATTTGCAAGTCCTTTGTATTCAGCTTCTATTGATGAATGAGCAATTGTGGGTTTCTTCTTGGAAGACCATGAGATCAATTTAGTACCTACAAAAGTAAGATGACCAGCTGTGCTTCTCCTATCATTTTTAGATCCTTCCCAATCTACGTCAGAGAAGAGTTTAACATCTATATCAGATGTATATGGATAGTACAACCCATCATTGATTCTACCCTTCAAGTACTTTAGAAATCTCTTGGTTGCTTCCATGTGAGGCTTCCTTGGGGTGTGCATGAACTGACTCAGCATATTAACTCCATAGTAGATATCTTCTCTAGTTAGAGTAGCATAATTCAAATTTCCAACTAAGCTTTCATAGCTACTAACGTCTTCAATTATCTCGCATTTATGAGCACTTAGCTTCAAATTTACCTCCATGGATGTACCTGCAACCTTTGTATTTTCCATCTTGAACTTGGATAGCATGTCTCCAATGTACTTTCTCTCAATGAGGAACATACCTTTCTCTCTATATACCACTTCCAAAATTAGGAAGTATGTGAGGAGGCCAAGATCATTAATCTTGAGCTCCTCTTTCATTTGGAGCTTTATCCTTCTAATTCTGTCTACATCATTATCTATAATGATTATGTCATCCACATATACACAAAGGTATATGACCTCGGAGTTATTCCTCTTAATGAAGAGGGAAGAATATACCTTGCTTACAATAAAACCTTTATCCTGCAAGTAATTAAAAGTCTATGATTTCAAGCTCTAGGAGCTTTCTTCAAACCATACAAAGCTTTTGTCAACATGCGTACATGTTCAGGATATGTATGATCTTCAAAACAAGGAGGTTGAGACGTATATACCTCCTCTTAGATCCAAGCATTTAAGAAAGAGTTTTGAACATCCACTTGATATATCTTCCAATTCTTGGAAGATGCAACACTCATAAGTACCCTAATTGTGGGCATTTTTGCCACAGGTGAGAGTGCTTGTTCATAATCACTACCTTGGGTTTGAGCAAACCCTTTGGCTACAATCCTTGCTTTGAACCTATTATTTGAGCCATCAGAATTCTTCTTTACCTTGTAGATTCATCTTGAGCCAATGACCTTCATAGATCGTTTCTTGGGCACCAATTCCCAAGTCTGATTCTCTTATAAAGCTTCTAGTCCTTCTAGGTTGATTCATCTGTATGGACTAGCTCTAATAAGTCTCCATGAATGTATTCCTTCTTTGTTAATGGTTGTTTGTGAGACTGGCCAAATTGATAGGCACTACATTTGTAAATCATGTGTTGTTTGGAGATATTTGGTAGACCAAGTACACTCTAATCTCTACTAGCTTGCTTCAGATCACTTTCACCTATATCAGCTAATGTTTTGTGACAAATATCCAACTTTGATAGAGTTTGGCTACTTGCGTTTTCTCCTTTTTCTATCCTCTTGAATACCTGATGTGGATTCTCAACAAATGCTCCATTATTTGTGAATCTAGCCTGCAATCCTTTCTCAACAATCTAACTTACAGTTATGAGATTCTTGGAAATGGTTGGCACATACAACACCTTGCTCAATAAGTTCATATTACCATATGAAGTCTTCACATTGCCTATCTTTTCCACTAGATGCCTTGTGTCATCTCTTGTTTGACATTCGTGTCTATTCCTTGGATCCTCCAAGTCTAAGAGTAGAGCTACATTCCCTTCTATATGATTTGCACAATGTAAGTCTATATAGAACACATGTTCATCTGCTTTACCTTCCTTCCTAGTCACGTTCATTAGAAGAAGTAAATCTTCTTGTGCTTGATCATTTGCATAATTGGTGTAGTCTCTCCTTCCTCTGTATCTTCCGTGGTAAGTTATTGTGTAAATCGTTTTGTAACCATTGTTGTTGTTGAATCTACCTCTTGAGCTTCTGTAGCCTCCTCTATTGTAACCTCTTCCTCTTTGGTTTCTAGGATTCTTGAAAACATTCTTAGTAATGTGATTCATTAAGCAACATATGGCACATGGACAAAAGCTTTGAGTTCTCCCCCTACCTTGTCTTCCTCCTTTACCTCTTCTCCTTGAGCCTCTACCTTTAACTGCAAAGTTTGGTTGATAGGTACTACCCTCAGTATCAGACTTTTTAGCCTTTCCTTTGCTTTCTTTTTCTTCTTCTTATATATATAGAGAGAAAAGGATTGATTACCTTTTTATTTGTCTCCATTCTTCATAATCTTTGTCTCATGTGTGAACAATTGTCACATGAGGGTGTTGAAATCAGGAACCTACATGTCCATGTACAGGTCCATGGCTATAGTGAAAGCTTCTCATTTGTCATCTTCTTTCATTCCATTGATCACTTGCCTAACTATCTACTCTTCGTCAATGATTTCTCCAATGCTTCCAAGTTGGTCTGATATGCCCATTTTAGTGACAAATTTAGTTACACTTTGCTTGGGCATCTTCTTGAGTATGGAGAATTCCATCCATAATTGATTCTTTCTTGCCTTGGTACTTGATGAGAAGAATGCTTCAAGAGAACTATAAGTCTCTTGTGAAGTCTTGCAACTTGTGATGTGGGGAAGTAAAGAATCAGATATTGAGTTAAGAATATATGACCTTGCTAGAGCATCCATTGAACATCATGTGGTTAACCTCTCTTGTTCTTCTTGAATTGGTTGGCCCTTGCTTTTGAGAATTGGCATCATCTCATCTCTAGATATGTAACCATAGAGATTTCTTCCTTGAAAATAAGCTTTCATTCTAAGTGATCAAGCTAAGTAGTTACCTTGATCTAATTTTTCTATGGATGAATGAAATCCATCGCCCATGTTGATTTGTAGCTCTAATACTAGAGTGAGGAGATGGATAGATGGGTTCTAGAGATGAGCTAGTATTGCATCAAACTTGTTCTACACCTGCCACGTTAACTTCACAAATACTTAATATACTCCTTTAGCTTTACAAATTTGCATTTGGAACAATTACATTCTTTGGAACATCATTGCCAGAAGTTTGCACCAAAACAGATAACTTGCATACACAAGGATTGTGAAGAAACCTTCTATTTTTAGAATAGAAGAGCTCTGTGTTGTACTCAAACCTCACAACCCAGTATGAATTGACCAATGAGATTTTCTACACATCTAACTGGAATGTGCAGCTAACTAAAGCAAGTAATTTCATCAATTTAGCTATAGCATACACTGAGACATGATTCTAACAAGTCAATGGGATCATCCCAACTTTTCAGCTCTAGAAGGTATGCAAAAAGTATCACCTTCTATGCTTCATATCTTGAGTTCCTCTAAATCAAACTTGATGAAACTTTCTTTGCAAATAATAGAAACTTCAAGCTAACTAAATCAAGTTAAATTATAGCAAATAAAGATTAAATGGAGAGAAATTGATTCTACAAAAGCATTGCAATGATGAAGATGCAAGAGAGAACACTAGACAAGGATGTACTTGAAGAAATGTATCAAAATGTATATGCTAATGAACATATGATACAAGGGATGTGTTGTGGAAAACTCATACATGAAGTGAGCTCAATGTGTGCTCACTGATGTAGCTCAATGTCTCTCAAAATAGCTCTCATAGCCCGCGACCAAATCATGTCTATTTATACTCATATTCTAAGTTTGAATTTGAACTTTCCCTCACCTAAAAGTGAGCCTACACTTAAGGAGTGCTTTGAATTGATTCTTCCTACCACATGAGTCATGGTTCATCTCCCTAACTTCATGAGATTTATTTATTCTCTTAGCTATTACAATTATGCAAAGTAACTAGGCCCAAAAATGACTAGCATAGGTTCACATGTAGTTCTTTCTTGTGAAGGGATAAATGGATGAGTAGTCCTAAGTCTTTATAAATGCACTAAGGCATGCTAATTGCACCAACAAAACTAAATTCTTTGTTATATTTGGAACATGCAGCACATCGTTAAGATGTTTTATCTTCCTATCCTCCATAAACAATGTTATGCTTGTTGTATGCTTGATAAGATTAGATGTGCCATTGCATATTTCAACAAATCCAAGAATTGGAAATTCTAGCAAACTAGTAAACCATTTTGCATGATTGGTCATGTGATTTGAAGCATCAAAATAAATATACTAGACATTACCATTTGATGTTGAAACATCATCAGACCTCATATTCATCATGTGATGTTGGACCATGAACAACTTCTCAAAATCATCTGCACTTCATGGATGCATAGTTGTTTCACCGATTGTTATTTTGATTCTTGAACCTGCAGTCACATTCATTCGTCCAAGTTTACCAAAATTCTGTCATCCTTTATTGTCTTTACTTGAATAATTTCTTTCAAAATTTTTTGCGGCCTCTTTGGCTCCCCCTACCTCAAAACTCTCCTCTACCTCCTCCATGATTCTAACGCTAACCTTGGTCTTGGTTACTATTTCCTCTTCCATTTTTGAAACATGTATCTCTACCTCTTCCTCTATTTGCGTAGAATAACTATTAAAAATTAGGCTTTCCTTTAGAGTTTGAGTCCTCGCAAAGATTCTTTTCTTCATTAATCAACATGGAAATGAGATCAGCAAAACTCAAAATATTTTCCTTGGTCTAAATAGAAGTTATGAACTACTTATGTGAAGCTCCTAACCCATGAAGGCACACTTCCACCTTATCATGATCATCTATATTAATGCTCATAGATCCAAGTAACTTACATATGCTTTTGATTTTCAAGGTGTAATCATTTGTTAACATGATCTTCATCTCCAATATATGCAACTCATTCTCAAGTTGCTATTTTTGTGCCTTTGTATTGGTCTCATACAGTGTGACCAGACTGCTCCAAGACCATTTTGGATTTTTGACATCTTGTATGAGCCAAATTATGTTATCATGTATGCTAAATTTAATGATTTCATTCTTCATATGCTCTTAGCTGGTCTACTCTCTGATTCCTCTCCTTTGATGTACTTCCACTAGCCTTTCCCGTCAGGAAATTTTCCATTCTCAATCTCCAAGGATGGAAGTTTTCCTTGTCTAGCTTATTGCTCATAAGCTTACTCATTCCATCTGTGATTTCCATTTCTAGAGCAATTTGTAACACTACAAAAACACTAAAAGGAGTATTACTTCTTGATTACTATCGCATTGTGATGTGACACTTTGATCTCATAAAAACACAATTTTCGTGTATTAACAATACACAAAATGACTTGAAATTCTGGCTCTTGAGTATTTAAGTGTTGTCATGTAGAATGCATGTTACACTTTTACAAATTGAATAGATTTCTTCATGGACTCCATATTTCAGACTCAAAATAGAGGTCAAGATGGCTCCAAAGCTGAAATTTCATAGTAGTCAGAGATCATTTGTGAATTGTGCTTTCTGCATGCCTTCTCCTATACTCTTCATTATTGGCATTCTCCACGAGGCGTCTACAAACACACAAGCTCTAATACCATGTCACAAGGAAGAAGATAAGGGAGAGAGCTTGCTCACACACTCTCACACTCAAAGAGGAGCATACACAAAGATTGAGACAAGGAAGTATGATCTTCTTCTTCTATTACATGAAAAGAATATACTAGATTGAGCTAATACAACAATGCAACTAGTGCAATATATAAAGAATAATACATAAGGAAAAACCCAACATCCACGAATGAGTGAGCTAGTAAGGAACATGTGTGCCATCACACTCGGTGGATGAATCTAGTAAAAGTCACTAAAGTATCCCTTACATACAGTGGCATGACCAATATACATGTTAGAGAAATGAAAAAGTGATATGTGTCATCCTCAATCATCACATGTTGAGCTTGATATCTCAACACAAATGTAGCAAGGAATACTACTAATTTCTATATCACATGGATCCTCCCCATGTATCCTACATATAAATTCTTAATAGTGTTTTCGAGACTACAAATAAGGCATGAATAATATTTTTGTTCTTTTACTATTTTTCTTCATCTTTATCTTTCTCTTTGCAACAACCATTATTGTACATATTCTTTACTTCATTTATTATTTGGTTCTAATTTTTTTGGAATGTTTATCAAAATGACTTTTTTTCTTTAGGTATGACTCCTTTACTCTTCAAATAGCTGCATTTAAATTTTCTTTACCTTGTTCCAATTACATGGTTCTCAAAGCTAAGAAAATTTATCTTGTAAGACTACTATCATCCCATGCTAGTGTCAACCAAGTGAGTATCTGAGTTTGGATAGTGAAAAATGGTTTCTAATACATTATTTCTCGAATCAGAAATCTTGTACATATAGTTTACATCGTACTATCCACCCACAATGCAAAAAGGAAGATAATTGTGCTATTGCTATATGTCTTCATTGGAGGCCTTCAAGATCACCTACCCAATTGAAGGATTACCTCTATCAATATCAACGTTACCTTCAAGGTTGTAGACATTACTCAAAGATAATAGAACTCCATGTTGATCAAAGAATTCTTTGGCCTCTCTACCATCCAATTCATCAGGATGTGCAACCACTTTCTCAACATATACAAATCATGAAATCACTTCACAATAAGGAATGTGCCTAGATTATAAGTAGTTTTGGAATGGAGGGCTCAACCTCCCATGCAGCTTGTCAATTTTTCCCTATCCAATACAAAATATCGCATCTTATCAATGCCTTTGGGAATGGTTATAAGGTCAATTATCCAATTATAATGAATACAAGGAGATTATGAAAAATTTAAAGGGTCTTGTTGCCTAGCTGAGGAATGACCTTTACAAGCGGCATAAATCCTCATAAAGTCTCCAAAACTCACATATATTATTGTCCAGTAGTAGGCTTCCCTAATCTTTTCATATGTTCCTACAAGTTCCTTATGATGTGCCCATAAGATCGCATGCATGTCTCTCATGAATTTGCCTTGGATACTTTACTTTCGTAAAACATGTTGTGGATCCTTTACCTTTCCTTTAGTATGTGACCAAATAAATCCAACCTTCGTAAGGAAGTGTTCAGATTTCTTCCTCGTGATCTTTAATTTTTTTGGACTATCCTAAGGAAGGTCTCATATAGTGGGATAACTTTGAATCTCTTTCCATTCACCATCACATGAATTCTCTAAAATTTCCCATCAACATACACTTGTTGATCATATTTATCTATCTTTCTATCACTTTATCATTTGAATCAGTATCCAACGTTGCTCATGAGAGAATATGATCATGAATGATTAACTTCCTAGCTATATGTATGAAAGCTAGCTTTACAAATTTCGCATATGAAATACATCATAGTATTTTAATATTCGGAGATGAGCTCTTTGCAATCACTCCAATCAGAGAAAGACTATCAATTTCAAAAATTACATTTTTTCTAGTAAAATACTTTCTATCAGTTTTCAATGTTATCACAAGCTCTTATAAATCTCTTTTAATTTGTGGGTACTTCGTGTGTCATGCAAAATCTTTGCTTTTAAGCAAACTATGTATTTGTGCCCCTCATCATCGTCTTTACCAATGACCTAAGCTATACCAATATGAGTGGTATCAGTAGTAAAAAGAGTACTCTTTTGTCCCAAATAGTCACATATTTTAGGATTGGAGATTCGGTTAACAATTCCTTTAGTTTTCTCTTTGCATTTTAACGTTTCTCCATCTAGAGAAAATTTCTCTTTTTCCTTCGCAGATCATATAGTGGGTTTGGAAGGTGAGCTAAGTAATAGATCTAGATAACATAGAAAAAAGGAGCTCTTAGAAGTCTCTCACGTACTTACATTATGACACACATACAGAATTCAACTAACACACATACAGAATTCAACTAATATCCTTAGATGTAGGTATGGATCCTCAAATTTATTGAAGATTTTTCAGAATCAGAGATATGGTCACTAATAAATTTCCTACATCCAAAAATGTCATCAATAAAAGGTATATTCAATACAGGTATAAAGTCACGTAAGAAAAATATTATGGTGTTCATCATATGAGCCATGGAATTTGTTGATCCTAATGGAAAATTACACATATGTAAAATTTCTAGTGGACTCTCAATGATGTGATATCATGGCCCTCAATGGATAATTAAAATTGATCATAACTTGAATATAGGTCACCCAAGGAGTAAATGGAATGCCCAACAAAAGCTTCAACAAACTCATCTACTATAGGTCTTGCTCCACCATTTCTAAGAGTGACTTTTTAACGGGTTGCAAATTGTACATAAAACATAGCTTCCCATTATTTTTTAACACTTTGAACTATGTGTTAGAATATGGTGCTGATAAAGGTTCTATTATTTGCATGGACATCTTCTCCTTCTTCAACACTCATATTAACTCTGGGAAATGAACCTTAAAAACTAGTATAGGTTGAAGATTCTACTAAATATGAGGCAGTGTGAATATAATCAGGAGAGGAACATGTTTTGGATCTGCATATCGTATTTTCTTTGGGAAAAGAGAAAATATGTTTCCCTATCTTCTCATCACTTCAATCCTTTTCTCTTTCTCTTTGGTTGTAAGAGATGTGTTTTATCCAAGTTTAATATTTTGTATAGTTTCTTTAGTAAATTGATGCCCTGTCACATTTTGATCTCTTAACATGGTGTCATCAAACACACTTTAAAAATTTGCATAGGTCCCTCTCATTAGCGGTTGAGCTAAGGGTTTTACTTTCTTATCCATATTCCTATATTTTGGATCTACATTCACTTCATGCTTTCCAAACACACTAGCAATTAATTCATATTCATCAGTGGAATTACAACGCACAAAGAACATGAAGTTTTTTAAGTCTCCAAGAACATGAAGAATTTGTTGAAGTTTAAAAACTCTTTTTGAGAAAAGCACACATGTCCAGCAAAGGATTTCTCTATTCATCCATTGTTTTGCTCTTCATTGTTGGGTTCTCCCACTCATTGCTGATGATAAATGTGGGTCCATCTCTCGATGAAAAACACCTCTAATGCTTCTCTAAAGCTTTTCGGAGTTAAGCCCCCAATCATCTCCCTTCAAAGGGAAGGTATTTTGGTGAAGTAGGAAGAGCCAAAGAGAACTTGTCTTATTGGTTAGTTATCTAGTTCTAAACTACCTCTTGAGTCCTTTCGAAAATGTTTGCATAAGGAGTGGTTCCCTCATGACCTATTTTTCAGCAAGTGTGACTTCTTGCCACCAAGTCGCATGCTCTTGATTTTCAAAAACAAATATATGACTTTTCACGCTTTACACATTGGCACCTTGTAGATATGGATAATGGGTTCTTGAATTTGTTCCAAATAGGTCAAAGTTGCTACACTATGCACTGTTAAAACTTCTATTATTTAATATATTATCAATCCTGGGTTCTTGGGATGGTTAGGGGTCTATAAACAGAGGCCCTGTTTGTATTTTCCCAAATCTACAGATTCATCATATGCTACTTCACAAACTTTAATGTATTCACTATTTGAATATGTTTACATAACACTTCAATACCGTGCAGTTAACTGTATAACTTCTTCACGTATCGCGTTAACCCGTTAATCCTTAATACTTCATTAAGACTTAATTAATTATTAAGCTTAATCAATAGAATTGATGAAATACTCAGATTACATGGAATTTTGGCAAACTGCGCTCCACTACAGGCTCTCGCCCAGATGAACAGTCCGACGATACACCCACTACTTTACGCGACTCCTCTTTCATTAATTCATAAAGAGTTACAACTTTTGCGCTATGCCTTTTCAGTATGCATGCGACTTTTTAGGGTATATTACAAAGTTTAGAAGTTCCTTTCCGGTAGCTTACACTGGCACGCACGGTGGACTCGAACCCAAAATTGGTAAATACATAGTCAAGTTTCCTCTATGATGCCCTGTACATACATAGATCGAGCTAGTTTAAACGTACGGGTGATCTTCTGCTTTAATGAATCTAACATATTCTTCAAAATTGCAGGTTCAATCAGTTGTGCATCAGTTCTAACTGAACTGGCAGCTATGACGTGGATTATTAATGACTCCGTCTGCGTCTGCAAAAATGCTTCCTGTAGATAGAATTTGTTAGCTATAGCAACATCTCTACGGAGTTTTATTTCGGCTATGTCTGCATCAATGCGAGAGAGTCGGTCAGCCTGAACTCCTAATTGCTTTTCTCTTCGCTCGAGTTCTTCAGCTTGAAACTGCATCGTTTTGTAGAAATCTTCTCTTTCCTTTTGAATGGCTGCTACTTCTTTCTTTAACTAAAGAGTCTGGACAATCTCTGTAGAAAGTTCTTGATCGCGTTGAAACAATTGTTCAGTTACCTTATGTAATTCAGCGCCCGCTTTAAGGACATTGGCCGCTAGCGACTGCGAAGCTTCTTCTAAAACACTGAGTGCAGCCCCCCTAATATGGAGCTCACTGCCTAATGTTGTCATAGCGTCCTTCTTATCTACAACTTCTTGCTTCAATTCTTTAAGTTCGGTGTCGTCTTGAGCAATGATACTCTCTTTTGTTGTTAACTGTTCTTGTAGTTGCTAGATTTGAGTATGCAGAGAGTGAATTTCGACTTTGGCTTCAAGTACTTCTTCTTGGAGGGGGGCAATGTCCGCTTCCAGAAGATCAACTTTGCTCTACAGCTCCTATTGAATAGTGTGGGTGGCCGTCTTCCTCTGAAGAGGCAACTGCTGGGAGAGTTGAATGAGTAATTTGCTCATGGATGCCAATTCAGCGAACATCACCGGGGTGGGAAGAGAAAAAATAGGCTGCGATGGTAGGGCAGATTGCAGGTGAGGTGATGATGGTGGAGAATAGTCGGGAGAGGATAGGAGATTGGTCGATGCCTCACGAATGGCAGTTGAAGGCGAAGAGGGAGGAACTTCAGCAGTAGTAATAAGGGTGGTTGGAGAAGGAAGGGGAAGAAGAGAGGTCGGGACTAAGATGATTCCGGTTTCATGTTGAGGCACCCCAGAACGACTTCGATAACTGCCTCTTCTTCACGGGTCGGTTGCTTGGCTGTGTCTGCTTGATCGTTTGCGGGTGGTGAAGAAGGAGGATGACATTCACTAACAGCGATATCTTCCACTGTCTCCTTCAGAGGCTCAGCATCCAATTGCTTTGGTGCATCCTATGGTTGGACTTCAACGACATCCTCCATGATTACATCTGGCTCTTGCTGCTTGCTAGGAGAAGAGATGATGCAGATGTGCCTTGTAAAGTCATGGTTGTATCATGAAAGAGTTCAACCTCTTGAACTACGGTTGAATCCTGCACATGGCTTTGCAATGGGCTAATACGTCTGCGTTTGCGCTGGAAGAAGTGCAGCAGGTCTTTGTCATCATCCTCCTCTAGCATTTGTGTAGATTCCTCATGTAAGAGCAAAGTGTTTTCGGGGGTTGTTGCGCTGCTTGGATCACAGGAAGAAGAAGGGTGAGAAGATGCGGCAATCAGGTACGAGGAATCTCATGCTTGGCTAATTGTTTGGTAATCGCTAAGCATTCGTGGTGAATACGTTGGAAGAAAAAGGAAGTAAAGTTATTGGTTTCTCTAGAGGCAGCGTCTATCATGGAGTAGAACGGACGGGAGATATCATAAGTACGTTTCTGGAGATTTAAGGCAGCTACGAGAAATTGCAATGCGGTGCGCTTAGGTTCGGGATGACAACGAATGACAAACTCATTAGATGAGTGTCGGGGGAAAAGTTCTTTCATTTTTGCCATGGGGAGAAGCAGTCCATCGACCAACCCCTCCTGAGGGAGACGAAACCCCTTAGTGACGGTGCGAAAAGTGACTACGACACGGGGGTTTAAACATGTTAATGGCTAGCATTGCTCGGTAGCAAGCGTGGCGGCTATGGCAGATATAATCTGCACACAAAAGGGATGACACTCCACTAAATGCCAAGGCAATTCAGTGAAGGCCAAGAGCCCTCGAGCACGCAGAAACTCACTCACATCCGGAGTGAGACCCGCACGGAAGGTCACGATATTCACAAGAGCTTCCATGGCGCACTGAGAAACAGACAAGAACCCAAATCTCACAAGGTCGCAAGCACACACAGACGCAATAGCGATTAACAGCGAGAAGAACAAGATTAAGTAGAAACACTGGAAAAATCAGGCGGTAATCATCCTAATCATAACGCAGTATTGGAAATATACCGACATAATGGTGACATGCACGCATTAACATGATGGACGACACAGAGGGGGGCTAATAATCATGGTTAAATAAGAAAACAGAAGGATTACGGTCAGTTGGTCAACCGAAAGTCAAAGATAAGAAAAGAAAGTCAAGTGAAAAGAGTGGCAAGAGAAAAGGAGTAAAAATACCGATGACACATCATGAGGACGTAGGCGATGGGTAATAGGGACAGAGCTTCGAGCCATTGATCACTTTAGGAAGAAGGGTACCAATTAAGGTGAATAACCGAAAAGTTACGGGTCCCACTTGTTTGGCAATACGGTAGGGACCGACCCAGTGCAGTTTAAATTTTTCGGCAGACCTATTAGACTTAGCATTATAAAAGAGTACTAATTGGTTTACCGTAAACATATGGGTTTTGAGGAAAGGATCGTGGGTTTTGGCTTGTCTAAGCTGAACTTCTTGCAGCACCAAGAAACTCTCAAGGCGCTATTCATCCAGTGACTGTAAAGCCTCCAATCGAAAAGGAAATGATTCTTCCAATAGTAATTTCTTCTCCATTGCCACCCGCACACTAGGAACCACCAGTTCCATAGGAGCAATCCCTTCCAATCCATATGCCAACTTGAAAGGAGTTGTTCCGGTGGCCACTTTATATGTTGTACGATAAGCCCATAAGACTACAGGTAAGAATTGGTCCCATCTCTCTGGACACTCTAATACTAGTTCTTTAAGATGTTCAACAGAGATTTGTTGGTGCTCTCAACAAGTGCATTTGCTCCTGGATAATAGGGAGAACTGAACTTATGCACAATCTGGAAGGTTTGAGTAAGCACTTGCATTAATGTATTTGCAAAGTGTGTACCTTGATCAGTTACTATCTCCAAGGGTAACCCATAGCGTGGAAAAATATCCTTCATCAAACATTTAGCTACCACAACAGCTGTAGGTGACCGAAGAGCCCAAGCTTCGGCCCATCGAGTCTCATAATCCGTGCATGTCAGAATGTATCGGTTGCTTGTAACCATCACAGGAGGAGTAATAGGGCCAATGAAATCCAAACCCCATTTCTGAAAGGGTTCAAGAGGCACAACTGGTTCGATGGGGAAGAGATGTCGTTGTAAGGGCTGACCGAAACAGTGACACGCATCACATTGTCACACGTATTGGGTTACATCACGGTACTTCGTAGGCCACCATAAACCACTCTATAGGATCTTTCGGTGTGTCAGGTCAACCGCAAAATGTCCTCCAGGTGGGGCAAAATGAGCCATTGTAATTAGTGAAGCAATTTCATGTGGGGGAACACATCTTAGCAACACGCTCGAGTGATCCATATAATATAAATGCCCTACAATGAGCCAAAATCGGTGCCTTCGTCGAGCAGCGGAAGAGATCATACTAGGTGGGCATCCACTGCTCAAGAAAAGAAGCAAGATGTCATAGTAAGAGGAGGGTACCGGCAATTCATGCTAATCATCCTGTATTGTCTCTGCTGCATAAATAGCAGGTGTTGTATCATCAACTCCTTCCGGAAGTTCACCGGAATCCAACCGAGAGAGAAAGTCAGCAAGTGTGTGTGTTGACCCTGGTCGATGTACTATTGAATAATCAAATTCTTGGAGCAGTAATACCCATCGTGCTAACCTGCCGCCTAAATGTTGTTGATGCACAAGGCACACCAATGCTGCATGATCTACGTGGAAGATGAAGCGTCGTCCCAACAAATAATGTCAGAATTTCTTCACCAAATACACTAATCAAAGATATTCCCATTCAGTGACTGAGTAATTGTGTTCTGCCGAGGCTAATCTGCGACTCGCATAATACACGAGACCGAACCACTTCTCCGTTTGCTTGATCAGCACGTTGCCAATGGCAATGTCGGAAGCATCTACAAAGACGTGAAATGGAAGTTCCCAATTTGGCGCTTGGAGAATAGGTGTCTGCGTTAACAGTGATTTCAAGCGATCAAAAGATAACTAACAGGCTTCAGTCCATTCAAATCGGCGAGGTGTACTAGTGATCAGTCGATTGAGGGGTGTGGCCAGATGAGCAAGCCATCGCAAATGTCGCCCATGCCACCGGATTTGTCCCAAGAAACGCATCATTTCTTTGGGTGTCTTCGGAGCAGGTGCCTTCAGTACGGCCTTCACCTTATCTGGATCAACTTGAATTCCCTATTTTGAGATAATGTGCCCTAGCAACTTGCCACAAGACACTGAGAACACAGATTTATTTGGGTTTAAGCACAAACGGTATTCTTGACACTTGGAAAAAGAGCACCGTAAATGGTACAGATGCGTCGAAGTATCACCGGATAAGGAGAAGTCATCCAAGTAATCCCTCATAAATGTAGTGAGATAGGGAGAGAAAATTTCCTGCATGCAACGTCGAAACGTACTTGAAGCATTGCGCAGACCAAACCACATTACTGTACACGCATAGACACCCCAATTGGTTATAAATGTTGTCATTGGAATGTCCTGTTCTGCCATTCAGACTTGGTTATAGCCACTATACCCATCTAAAAAGAAGTACATTTCTCGTCGGGCCACATCATCTAGCATTATGTCTAGAAATGGTAGAGGGAATGTATCAGGTACGATTGCAGCATTTAATTTCCGGTAGTCCATACATATGCTTAATTGCTTATTCTTCTTAGGAACTATGACAATAGGGAAAATCCATTCCGCATGCTCGATAGGGACAATAAACCCAACCTTCAGCAATCAGTCCAATTTTGCTTTGACCTGGGCCGCGTACTTAGGATTCATCCTATAGCTTGGCTGTTTAATAGGTCGAGCATCTGGTTTCAACACCACCCCGTGTTGATAAATCCACGGGTCCAACCCCTTCATATCTCGGTAATCCCATGCAAACACATCAGAGAATTCTCATAGCAACTGCAACAAGTTATCTTGGAAGGTCTCGGATAGTCCCGCCTTAATTTTTACTGGTCGTGGGTTGGTGTGATCACCTAATTTGTAGGTAACCAATTGATCTTCTGGTATGTAGAACTACTGGGGCATCTCCAAATCGTCTCGTGATTGAAGTAATTATTGGAGCATCGTATCATCCAAGGGCTGCTCTATACTTGAATCCTGCTCATCGGTCAGTGGTACCACCGTACAGGCTGCTAGACTCCAGTTATTAGCCACCGTTTGTAAATCTATAGTGCCAAGTGCCATCAGATCCTTGTTGGCTGTAAGAAAAGCTTCCTCTTCATCATTGGAGAGACCATCCAACATGTGTACAGGCTCCGCTAGATATGGTCGTGCATGTAAGTCACAAGGTTTCATATCGTCCAGGGGAACAACATATTTCTGGTGGTTATTTTTAAAAACTAATTCATGTGCTGACCATTCTTGCACTACCTTAGCTTGTTTTAGCCAGGGACGTCCAAAGAGCAGATTGTACTCCAGGCTAGATTCTGGTAAGTCCAGCACAACGAAGGTCATTTTGAAGACAGCACCTTGTAGAGTAATCGGAATGTCTCGCACCAAGTCCATCGGATGGACTTGAGATTGATCAGCCATGCGTACAAAGAATTGAACAAGTTCAATTTGCATCCACCCCATCCATTTACAAAGTGTTGTTGTTGCTATGTTTATACCAGATCCATCATCAATTAAGACTTGTGTGATTTTATGGTTTTTGTACCATACCGTAATCAATGGTACCGTATGGTCCACCATTGGGTCTAATTCCAGTTGGATTGTGGGTGTTGCGGGAGCACTCTAGAATCCTGAACTGACCTGCTGCTGGAACTATTGACGCACTCCAGGGATCAAAGCCCATAATATACCCATGGGCAATGCAATTGATGCCTTGGACAGAACATCCCACACAGAATCAGTTTTTGTTGTTTTCGGTACAGTCTCTGGTATGGACTCTGGTACTATGTGAATCAGATTTTGCCCTTCTGGTACTTTCGGCGGTATGCTTTGCTACATCACCGGAACTGGGTCAGGGAACACGGTTTGTTCCTGTGTCGCCCACTTGCTTGCTTTTGTAAACACCTTCTATTGTTCACGAATCCTAGGTTCAAAAATCTCTGCAGCTGGCTCTAATTGCTTTCCTGAACGTGTTTGGACCACTGCTACTTGCGTTTCTACTGCTCAAATGTACACCATATTCACCATTGGATGTTAGCGTTCCTTTTTCTTTTTATCGTACTCGGCTGCATCTTTACAGAACCTTCGCATATGCCCAATTTCACCACAAAAATGACATTTAGGGGGTGGAGGAGATGCACCTTCTCCTGATGGACCTGCATTCCATCGAGCCTGTTCAAAATTATTTGACCGTCCTCCTCGATAATTCTTGTATCCCTGGTATGGGGTATTCCTCATTTGTGGTGGTACATAATGGCTGGTCGGCTGCCCTTGTTCCTGAATAATGGCATTAACAGCTGCTCTGTTTTGTATCTTTGCATTATACGGGCAAGTCTTTGTAGTGTGGTCCACCGTGTGAAAAATGGCACAATATAATTGATTCAGAGCGCATGCTGAGCTGTTGTGCCCTGGATTTTTGCATTTGGTACAGTAAATTTTTTTTAGAGGATCCTCATTGGATTGCCTAGACACTTTCAGCCACTCTAGGTCTTCAGTGAATCCACCCACTTTATTTTCTAATTTTAAAGCCATTGCAATTACGGCATCCAGGGTCATTCCTCCCACACAACGAATAATCATGATCTATTTCAATTGGGGATTTAATTCGTTTATAAACCACTGAGTAATAACGTCGTCTAGTAAATTGGCATGCACTAGTGGCAACTATCGTAAATGAGTCTGAAATAACGTGGCATAATCCTATACATTCTGGTGCGGCTTCTGCCTATTATTTTGCAGATAATCAAAAATTTATGCTGGGTCTTTCTTTAACCGAAACCGTTGCAGAAAGGAATCCTTCACATCATCATACTGCCGGAAGTAGTTCAAATCATATTCGGTTAACCAGTGAGCAGCTTCATTAACCAGAGTTGTCTGGAACACAATGTCTTTATATGCAGGGTCTGTTGGGTAATTCAAAACTGCATAATTAATTTCAAATGTCGGCACATGCGCGTCGGGATCATCTCTTGGGAAACCTCAAAATTTTGTGTACGTGACTCCGGCTGGCACCCGTGGTGGAACAAACTGTTGTTGTTGTTGTTGTTGTTGTTGTTGTTGTTGTTGTTGTTGTTGTTGTTGTTGTTGCTATTGTTGATGTTGCTGTTGTTGTTGCTACTACTGTTGCTGCTGAGAACTACTCATGTTGGCTGAACTTTGGGGGCGGAGTTCTTGATGTCCCTGGACCGTATGGTCACTTTGCCAACTTTCCGGTCCAAAAATGTCTCTAAACCGATTACTTAACTCAAAGTCTAGTAGCCCTGTCTCAACCTTAGTATCGAAATTGGCTAGACTTGCACCTAAAAACGGTGAATGCAGTAAATTCCTGCCGAACAAACCGTAATATCATCGAAAAACACCGAATTGTCACCGGAGAGCACCGAATTGTCACCAGACAATATCGAACTATCATCGAAAATCACCGAATTGTCTTCACACAATGCTGAATTTACACCGGACAGTGTCGAACTACCACCAAGAACTAGCGTACTTTCTTTAGAGTGTATCAGACTATCACTAGAACACACCGGATTATCACCGCATTCTGCCGAACTGCTTCGGCACAGCACCGAACTGCCATTGAAATGGCCACTTGCTTGTTAAATTGAGGCTTCTACAATTGAACCTAACTGTTCTTCACTTCTACCACCAGAGGGTGAGCCTAACAGATTCGGAGCTGCCCAGGGATGTGGGTCACTTCGATATTTGGGATACGATTCACCGGAGCGTGTTACTGGCATATATCACAAATAGTGGATGAGCACATCCAATCACCATGTCTAGCCATCCACAAGATCTCAAACCTCTACAATGGACCATATATAGAGGAATTTGGCATTAACCTAAAAATTAAATTCGGCTAGTATACATCTAGCTTGTAATCCCCTAATGAATTTTCAAAATTCAATACAACGTCTTCTTCTCTTCTACTCCTATCTTTTCTTGCATATGTGCCATGCCAAGGTTTGAGAATTTCACTTTATCTATTAGTAGAGAGAACTTATTTATGATATTACAAGTATGCTTTTCTCATCACCATACTACAAGTGCTATGGCTTCATCTTCTAGTACTTTTGCATCTTATCATTTCATTGGTATATTTATTTTCTCTTTTCCACATGCAATTCTCTAAACGAAGCTTGATGAAATGAATTATGCTCTTCGGAAGTCTAAATTTCATGCAAGTAAGGACTATCGTGAGTTGTTGGATGATTTCATGTGGGAACCAAGGCCTGATCTAGAGGTGATTGGGATGGACGATCGATAAACTCCTCAAGGGAAGAGTTGGATGAAGATGCTTTGTGTGCAATCTTTATGAGTATACATGATTTTGAGCAACATGCTACTAAGGTAAATGAACTTTGAGGCATATTGGCTTGCCAATATTACACAAATAATCACGTTTACACTCAAAATCTTAAGAAACAAGTAGAAAATCAGAAGAACGTTGAGTTATAGAAGGTTCTTCTCCAAGAAAATCAAGCATTTTAAAAGATAAACTATCTATTCTTGGTGTTTTGATAATCCTTTGGGAACTCACTCTAAGTGTGTTCAAATTCTTCTAGAATAATATGATGGAAAAATAACTACCCCTAATGCTAATCTAAGATCCTTACCTCTTATCTTCGTATAACATTTTGTGACGCTTCTAAAGGAAGAAATGAATTTGAAGAAGCTACCAAATTCAATGAAGGAACTTTTTTAGGAAATAAAAAAGGCTTCTCTTACGATAGTTTAGACAAGAATCCAAAGACACTGAAGAAGAAGTTCATTGAATGTTGTTTTCAGTGCGAATAGGAGGGTGATAATATTAAGGATTGTAGGAAGAAGTTAGCTGGTAATACAAATTTTTTTCTCAAATGAACATCCAAGAATAGGAAATATGCAAATAACACAAAAAATGTATATATGGTTTTCATAGAGGAGGTGTGAACATATTCCTGAATTCATGTGGAGGAAATTTGGATAATAAATAGTGGAGCATAACTCCACATTACCAATAAGAAGTATTGGACTAGTTTCTTAGTTCCTCTACATGAACACATTAATATAGTGCACTAGAAAAAAGTCTTTTGTTGTTGTCATTCTTTTCGAAAGAAAACTCTATAATTTTTTTTATGTTCTTGCACGAAAGTGAAATTTATTTTCATTGTCTACCATATAACAGTGTGGCCTTGAAGTACATTTCATAACAAATGGTGCAAGGATTTGGGATGGAACAATTAATATCATAGGAAAAGGAGTGTAGAAAGATACCTTGTATCATTGCAATGTCTTACATGTTGTAGAAGAAAAAGACACAAGAAGAATTTTTCATATACATTTTGAGCATCTCGGATTCAATGTTATCAAATAGATTGAGAGCAAAGGGATGGTATTTTATTTATATGCAATTTTTAGATCTCAAAAACCCTGCGAAGTTTAGATGAGGGGCAAGCAACAAAAATGGCATTTCCAAAAGAGGCTAGTAATTGAGCTGAAGATGTTGTAAAGCTGGTAGATGCTCATCTCTAAGCTGAAAGTTATGTTCCTACTCTGGCACGATCTCTCTAGCTTTTATTGATAGGTAATTATCATAGAATAAGAAAAGGGTATATTCTATTCTCAAGAAGGTTTTTTCTTTCAATAAGTTTAAAATGTGGCACATGATTGTTGAAAATGAAAGTTGTGGAATCATCAAAGTTTTTTTACTAATCAAGTAGGATCATTTTAATGGATAGAAATTCAAAAACTACTGCAATGCTCATGGAATCAAGAAGTATCTTGCCGCTACTCACACACCTCCATGAAATGGCATTATTGAGATAAAAAAATAAGTTACTAATTGTAATGGCCAATATATGCTAAAAGTTAAGATATTTTATATTAGTAATTGGAGATGTAGTTGACATGGCTACGTCCATTCTAATCGGAGCTACATGAAGGCACTTTAAGGAGTTGCTCCTTATGAAGCACACTTTAATAAATAGTCTTTAGCTATGCATTTCATAATTTCAAAAAAAAGAGTTTAAAGAATGTTTTCATCATCATTTCAAAAGGAAAAAAAATATGCATTTTAGCCACAGGTGAGAAGGTCTCTTAATAATCAGTTCCTTGGGTTTGTGCAAAACCCTTAGCCACAAGTCTAGCTTTATACCTGTTTATGGATCCATCTCACTTTCTCTTGACTTTGTAAATCCGTCTAGAACCAATTACCTTCATTGACTCTTTCTTTGGCACTAGCTCCCAAGTATCATTCTCCTTGAGTGCATCTATTTCGTCATCCATAGCTTCCTTCCATTCTGCCTTGGTCTTTGCCTCTTCATATGAGGTAGGTTCCTCACATGATAAATCCTTAGCAAGATAAACAGAGTGCTTATTAACTAAAGAAGTGTCATACGCATATCTGATTGGCTTCTTGCTCTCCCTTTGTGATCTTCCAATTGCCTGGTTGGATGATTCAAGTATGCCTTCCATTCTCTTCATCTTGAACTTGCCCTTTGATTTCCATGCTTTGAACTCATCCAAATTGATGGTGTCCTCATCATCTGATTTGATGTCTTCAATTTGATTTGGTTCCTCTTTGGTGAAGCTTGGAAACTCCTCTTCCAAGTCATATGGCAACTTCACCTTCCTGCATTCACTTGCAAACCAAGAATCATTCTCATCAAACACAACATCTCTACTCACCATGAAACCTTTCTTGGATGGATTATAAAACCTGTATCCTTTCTTATTTAAATCATACCCTATGAAGATGCACTTCCTTCCTTGTAAGCATTTCTTCATTCTCAAGGACCATGCTTGGTAGTTTTTCGTGTCCAATTTATCAATAAAAGAAGGGAAACCATCTCCCATTTTACCTCAAATTGCTCTAATACCACAGTTGGGAAAGATGGATGGACACCTCAAGAAATGAGTTGGTACTGCTAATCCCTACTTAGTACCAGCCCTCTTTTACTTCAGAGTTCTATTGTAGGCCCTTTTAGCTTTCCAATGACAATAAATAAGTGACTATGTGCTTTGGAGATGATGCTTCAAAAAATTTGATCAAAACAGATAAGTTTGCAACTAGCTAGTGACCAAAAAGTTACTATTTTGGTCTTGACACCTGCTGGATGTTTTATTGAGTGCTCCCAGTACAATAACAATTAGAAAACTTCCTTCAGTGGGTATGTAATTAGCTTAGAGAGCTAGTGATTTCAAGTGAAATCACTTAAAATGATAGACTACACACTGAGCAATGTCTTTAGCAAGTAGAAGCTTACCCCCGACTTTTTAGGAATTGTGTAGAGAATGACTAGTGACCACTTTGAGATGCGTTTCTCCCAAGCCGTTGAATGAAACTTCTTAAAATTTTGATAGCTTGTATTAGACTTTGAGCTGGTTCGAATGAGCTATAGAACATTGAAAATGATGAAGGGATCACTGAGATATGAGGACGACAAGTACACTGTTTTCAGTGACAATGGTAGAGATGAAGATAGATGTAAACAACAACGTAATGTATTATGTAACAATATTATACATGATCATTGGCATGAATATGATGCTCAATGATGGTGATAGGAGTAGGCTATAGAGTAAGCCTCTCAACTACATCAAATGATCAACAAAATGCTTAGCAATGGGGGCTCATTGGCCACGAGTCTACAATTCACTTTTATAGATACTTTGCCTCCAAGTTTGAATTCAAATTCAAACTTGGCTTTACCTAAAATTTCTCCTCCAAGTTAGGAGTTATTCCACCCAAATGATTCGTAGCTTTTTTCTCTCCTAGGTCCACAAATTTAGTGGATTTACAATATTATCTTCATCTAAAACAATTTAGCATTCGGTAATTATCAACTTATTACATGCTAGTGTTCATATGCTCCATCAAATGGATGCACACATGTTCTCAAGATCTAGCCAAGTCTGATGGCTTGATATTTGCACCAACAGCTCCCCTTCAAGCCAAACATCTTGGCTTGGTCTTCTTCATCAATCCTCTTGAATATCCTAAAATCCAATCATAGCTTTAAACCTGCAAAGTTTAGTACCATCAAGTGCTTTGGTCAATAAGTCTGCACATTGCATCTTAGTAGACACATATGCCAATTGAATCTCCTTGCGCAATAGCTTCTCTCTCACATAATGATAGTGAACCTCTATATGCTTGGTTCTTGCATGATAGATAGGATTTGCTACAAGATAGAAAGAACTAGTATTGTCAACAAATATCGTTGGTGAGTTAGAATGTAGTCCCAAATTTGAATATAGCAATATGATCCATATGGCTTCTTCAGTAGCATTGGCTAGTCCACTACTGAAAGGAAACAACCCAAGATAAGTATTTTAGAGTATGTGACCGAAGTCAAAGATGTCGTTGACCAATTGGCAAGCATAGGAGAGGAGATTGAAGAGGAGCAAATAGTAAGGTAGGTAATCAATGGCATCAAGGGAGATGACAAATGGGAAAGCTTTGCAATTGCCATGGACTTGTACATGGACATGGAGATTCCAAATCTTACCACACTCATGGGGCAACTCTTTACCCATGAAGCCAAGCTCAAAAAAAATGGAGAACCATCAAGAGGTAATAGCTCTTTTGCCCTATACATAGATAAAAGCAAGTCTAAAGAGAAAGGGAAAAGACAAAAGATTGAAGACGAAGGTACTTCTTCTCAAGCTAACTATGCAAGGAGAGGTAGGAACTCAAGAGGTCGGGGCAGAGGAGGTAAGCAAGGTAGAGGGAGACCTTTCAACTCTTCCCCATGCAACATATGTGGATTGTCTAATCACACTATAGATGAGTGTTATAGGAACTACAAGAATTGGAGAGGAAGAGGATATCAAAGAGGTGGCTACTCACAATCAAGAGGAAGATTCAATCATACTCAAAGCTACAACAACAACTACAACAACAATAACTACCAATGAGGCTACAAATCAAAGAAAAGACTACAACAAATACACAGAGGATCAAGAGGATTCCCTTCTGATTATGAACATGACTTCAACGCAAGGTATGAATGATAAATACCTCTTCTATATTGACTCGGGTTGTTCAAACCATGTGAGAGGCAATGTAGCTCTTCTCTCTGACCTTGAGGAACCCAAAGGAAAGCACCAAGTAAAAACATGTGATAACACCAAGCATTTAGTGGTCAAGGTAGGAAATGTTAAAACCTCTGATGGGAATAGAAATCTGTTGAGCAGGGTTCTATATGTACCTACAATCACCAAGAATTTGATGAGTGTTGGATAGATTGTGGAAAAAGGTTTGCAGGTTAGGTTAAATAAATACAGAGCATTTGTGGAGGATCCCCAACATGGATTCAAAAGAATTTCCAACGGAGAAAAGACAAGTAGATTATTTATATTTGAATTTGAAGATATAATGAATATTGCACTCTATAATCACAAGGATCAAACATTATCAGAGCTTGAGATTTGTCAAAAAAGATTAGGGCATATTGGTGAGAGAACTTAAAGCAAATATGTAGAGATCATTGTGTGCTAGGGATAGTGTATCCAAGCAACACATGATCGATAAATGTGGTGCATGTCAGTTTGGTAAATCTCAGAGGTTACCCTTCTCAAAGAAAGGCTATATGCATGAGGATTACTTGGAACTTGTCCATAGAGGTGTGTGGGGACCAAGCAAGGATCCTTCAATTTCTGGCTCAAGGTACTATGTGTCTTTCATTGATGATTTTAGTAGATGGACTATCTTGTATTTTATGAAGCACAAAGATGAAGTGTTCAGTTTCTTTAAGAAGTATATTGCACTTGTGGAAAACCAAATAGGTAGAAGTCTAAAGAGACTAAGCTCAAATGGAGGAGGTGAGTACTTCTCAAATGAATTTGATGCATTCTTGCAGGATAGAGGAATCAAAAGGGAGATTACAACAAGGTATACCCCTGAGCAAAATGGGATGGCAGAGAGGAGAAATAGGTTGATCATTGAAATAGCTAGGTCAATGCTAAATGAGAAACGGTTAATTATTTGTGGGCAGAGAGTGTATCTACTACCACTTATCTAATTAGCAAGTTGCCATCCAAATCACTTAATGGGATGACCCTATATGAAGCATGACATGGTAGAAGGCCATCACTTGATCATTTCAAGATCTTTGGATGTGTTGCTTATGTGCATATACCATCTCAGATGAGAGGTAAGCTAGACCCTAAGGCAGAGAAGTGCATCTTCATAGGGAAAGGATACAGGTTTTATAATCCATCCAACAAAGGTTTCATGGTCAGTAGAGATGTGTTTGATGAGAATGATTATTGGTTTGAAAGTAAATGAAGGAAGGTGAAGTTGCCATATGACTTGGAAGAGGAGTTTCCAAGCCTCACCAAAGAGGAACTAAATCAAATTGAAGACATCAAATCAGATGATGAGGACATCATCAATTTGGAGGAGTTCAAAGCATGGAAATCAAAGAGCAAGGTCAAGATGAAGAGGTTGGAAGGCATACCTGAATCATCCAACTAGGCAATTGGAAGATCACAAAGGGAGAGCAAGAAACCAATCAGATATGGGTATGACACTTCTTTAGTTACTAAGAACTCTGTTTATCTTGCTAAGGATTTACCATGTGAGGAAGCTACCTCATATGAAGAGGCAAAGACCAAGGCAAATGGATGAAGAAATAGAATCACTCAAGGAGAATGATACTTGGGAGCTAGTGCCAAAGAAACAGTCAATGAAGGTAATTGGTTCTAGATGGATTTACAAGGTCAAGAGAAAATGAGATGGATCATAAACAGGTATAAAGCTAGACTTGTGGCTATGGGTTTTGCATAGACCCTAGGAATTGATTATGAAGAGACCTTCTCACCTGTGGATTAAATGCCAACCATCAAACTATTGGTAAGTGTGGCTGCATCAAGGAATTGAAATATGTACCCATAGGATGTGAAAAATGCTTTTCTTAATTGTTGAATTTCAGATGAGGTTTACATGGCTTAACTCCTAGTTATGAAGACCCAAGCAAGGTAAATTATGTATGCAAATTGAACAAAGCTTTGTATGGATTGAAGCAAGCACCTAGGGCATGGAACAATAGGTTGACCACATACCTTCAATATCAAGGATTCATCATGAGCAAAGCAGATACTTCTCTATTTATCAAGAGAAATAATTCAGAGGTGATATACCTATGTGTGTATGTTGATGATATCATACTTACAGGTAGTGATGCCAATGGCATCAAATAGATCAAGCACTTAATGATGTAGGAGTTCAAAATCAGTGATCTAGGATCACTAAAATATTTTCTTGGACTTGAATTAGTCTATACAAATTCTAGAATTTACATTACTCAAAGAAAGTATGTGCAGGATATGTTGAAGAAGTTCCATTTGGAGAATGCTAAGATAGCTAGCATTCCTGTGGAGGTAAATAAAAAGGTAATTGCTCATGAAGGTGATGAGCTTGAAGACATTCAGGATATCAAAGCATAATAGGAAGCCTAAACTATGCTACATTGACAAGGGTTGATAGTGCTTATGGATTAAGTGTCTTATGTCAATTTATGCACAAACCTAGAGCACCTTACTTGGAAGCTGCCAAGAGGATCTTGAAGTACCTCAAGGGTACTCAAAATCAAGGTTTATACTTTCCATATACTTCAGATTTGGATATCAAACTATACTCAGATGCAGATTGGGCAGGTTGTAAGGATGACAGGAGCAGTACATCTGGTTATCTATCTTTTGTAGTTGACAAACCCATTTCATGGTCTTCCAAGAAGCAACCTACTGTTGCTTTATCTTCCACAGAGGATGAACAATCCCAATTCGTTCTTCCTAGCTCTTGTATTGGAAGAAAAGTATGAAGATAATGTATCCAAAGTCTCTTGGGATGTTTTACAATTCCTAATATGTGGAAGAAGGAATTCAGAGATAGAGTTAAGAAGATATGACCTTGCTAATGCATCTTTGGCACACCATGAGTTGAGTTTTTCATGCTTCTCTCTTGTAGGTTGTCCTTTGCCTCTAAAAATGGGCATCTCCTCATCTCTTGATATGTATCCATAAAGACTCATTCCTTGTAAGTATGTCTTCATCCTCAGGGACCATGCTTGGTGGTTGTTCCTGTCCAATTTATCAATAAAAGAAGGGAAACCATCTCCCATTTTACGTCAAATTGCTCTGATACCACTGTTGGGAAAGATGGATGGACAGAAATGAGTTGGTATTGCTAATCCCTGCCTAGTAACTGCGCTTTTTTACTTCAGATTTCTATTGTAGGCCCTTTTAGCTTTCCAATGACACTAAATAAGTGCATATGTGCTTTGGAGATGACGCTTCAAACAATTTGATCAAAACAGATAAGTTTGCAACTAGCTAGTGACCAAAACGTTACTATGTTGGTCTTGACACGTGTTGGATTTTTGCTTAGTGCTCC
>CM035418.1:42598519-42608519 GCA_020310875.1 Ceratopteris richardii
GATCTCACAGAAAATGATATGCGAATGAGGGGATGGCTGAAGCGCAATTATGGACACTGATCATTATGGAGCTACAGCCAACTATTTGGAGAAACCATCATCTCCAAAATCTAGGGAGGATAATCATTTTTTGATTAATGACATTAAAGATGTGGAAACCTACACAAACTTGATCACAAAAAGGACATAAAATGGAAACTTTGCACAATTCAACAATTTATACAGAAAATCAATTCCTAAATCCTCGATGACCTCAGCAGATCTGAGTTCATGTTTTCACGTTTACAAGAAAAGTACTGTACAAATTGATTTCATCTCTAGAAGATGGCACATGTGAGCATCAGCAAAGTGGGAATTCATCATCGGCAGAAGATAAACCTCCAATAGTGCATGAAGCGAGCAATGTAAGTGGGAAACAAGGGTCCCAAAAATGGCAATGATGCGAGAGAATTGGCAAAAACAAAGGTCTCAAAAGCCAAACAAGAACTGGAATTGGCAATGGCTCATGCAGTCAGTGAAACGGAGATATGAATTCTCAGCGATGGATTGTTCCACGAAATGAATCAAAACTTGAACGGATGATTTTCAGATGCGTATTGATTAAACGATAGAGATCTCGATACAAAACTTGAATGGTAGACTGAGGAAAGTCTTTGCATAAATGTTTTGTCAAGCTATGATCTGAATCCAGCCAATATTGAAGCAAAGTGGACATGTCTCCATCTCATGGCATGTTGCTTGATGTAACCTTAGAAATATGGGCATCATTTGACTGACGGAACCCATGGAAAGATCTTGCACGAGATTAAAAAAATTTTTCCATCTCCATGGATTCTTAAAAACCTTTTATTTAAAAGAGGTTTAGGAAATTTGATGAATTCAATAAATGAACAAATTTCTTTTAGTTTCGAATCAAAATAATTGATTCAATCTTTTTCCAGTCATATGCAAAGCATTTTCAACAAAAATTGATTTGAATCAATTAAAAGTTTAAAATTTCACACACAAAACCTTGTCTTTCCATGTCGGGTTCATATATGTAGAGATACATTTATGGGGTTAAGGGTTGCTCACAAAGAGCTCTAGTGCAATGTTTCTTCAACTTATGTGAAACATGCAACATCAATTGATTAAGAAAATTAACACACAAGTTACTCATTCAAAACAATGTTAAAAAAGTTGGAAATAATAAATTTACCTTGAATACTTAAAATTCACAACTCACAAATCAATGTTGACATTGCAAGAAACATGTTGAAGAATTCACCAAGCTTGTTGAAGTTGATCTTCACACACCAAATTTGACTTCATCATGGACACTCAACAATGTAATTTGTGCTCAAAGATGAAAGACGTATTAATAATCAAGATGTGAAAAATATTGCAAGCTTAAAGAATCCAAAGATCCATAATGGTCTCTCCCATAAATGGAAACTTAAAGGGTAGCTCGAGGAATTTGAGTCAAAGATTCTCTTATAGTTGCACTAAGGATGAAAACATAGAACATTGTGGGCTAATGAAATAGTACAAGAAGCTTGGAAATATTCAACTAGCTATGTCCCACGATATCTATGCAACCACGAGTAATTGTAATTTCCCTCATTTTGGCATCAAAATAAAGAAAACTATGGTACTATATGCTAGAATTCTCTTTTTTTTTTTAAGTAATTAACTCTTATGGAGAACCAAGTAGGTAGAATCCTAAAAAGGCTAAGCTAAGATGGAGGGGAGAATATTTTTCCCATGACTTTGATTCTTATCTACAAGAGAGAGGAATCAAGAAGGAAATTACCTCTAGATACACTCCTGAACAAAAGGGAGTGGTAGGGAGAAGAAATCAAATGTGGAGGTTGTAAGATCCATGCTCAATGAGAAGAAACTCCTCAACTACTTGTGGGAAAATGCAATTTCAACAACCATTATTTGGTGAATAGACTTCTATCAAAGGCTTTGGATGGCATGAACCCATATGAGGCATTGAATGGAATAACACCTAGCTTGGATCATTGCAAGATCTTTGGGTGCATTGAATATGGAAACATACCTTCATAGATTACAGGTAAATTGGAACCTAAGGTAAAGAAGTGTCTATTGATTGGCTATGACCTTAATAAAAAAAGGTTATAGGTTGTAAAGTCCAAGCAACAAAGGATTCATTATAATTAGGATTTTTCTATTTGATGAAAATAAATCATGGTGTGAGGATGATTGTAGGAGAATCAAGATACCTTATGACCTAGATGAAAATTTCCAACTCTATAAACAAGGAATGAGCATACACTTGAAGCATCAAGTGATTTTGAAGATGTTCAGAAGACTCTAAGGATAGAAATCAACTCTTTTCACCCTAAGGGAAAAGCCAAAGCCTTGGAGTTGCAAGATTTAGTAGAATCCTCTCAATAAATAATTATAGGGTTAACCAGATAGAAAAGGAAGCCATAAAGGTATGGTTATGAGACATCATTGGTTATCACACATTCTATATATCTAACATAGGATTCACAAACGGAGCAGCCCACATCCTATGAAGAAGCAAAGAAGAATCTAGGATGGATGAAGGCCATTTAAGGAGCGATTGAAGCTTTACATGTAAATCACACTTGGGAATCAGTACCTAAGACTCCATCTATGAAGAGCATAGGTTCAAGATAAATATACAAGGTAAAGAAAAACTCTGATGGGAATATTGACAAGTACCAAAAAAAACTTTGGGGCCAAAAGGTTTGTGCAAACACAAGGGATTGATAATGAAGAAACATTTTCACCTATGGCAAAGATGCCATCTATGAGAGTGCTTACAAGCATTTGGAGCTTCCAAGAATTGGAAGATCTACCAAGTGGACATCAAAAGTTATTTTCAAAATGGATGGATGTCTGAAGATTTTTACATGGCTCAACCACTTGTTTTTGAAGAATCGTCATGCCTTGGGTATCTATGCAAGTTAAGAAAGGTGCTATATGGTATGAAGCAAGCCCCAAGGACTTGGAATCATAGGCTTGTCACTTATTTGTAGGATAGAGGATTTATTGTGAGCAAAGTAGCTCATGTCCTCTTCATCAAGAGGGATCAATCTAAAGTCACCTACCTCTGTGTATATGTTGATGATATCATAATTAGAGGAAATTATGCTAGAGGTATAAGAAAGAAAAAGCTTCAATCGAAAGAAGAATTCAAAATCATTGATTTGGCTCTACTCATATACTATGTAGGATTGGAAGTATTGTATACAAAAAAGGGTATGTATCTTAATTTGAGAAATTATATCAAAGACATGCTTACAAAGTTCAAAATGAAGAATTCAAAGGTTGCACATATATCTATGTAGATGAACCTAACATTAAGTGCTCATGAAGGAGATCAATTTGAAGATATAACAAATAGTCAGAGTCTAGTTGGTATTCTAAGCTATGCTTCCTTGACAACGGTTGACATTTTCTATGGAATAAGTGTCTTAAGCAAGCTCATGCACAATCCTAGGAAAGCTCACATGGAAGCAAACAAGACAATACTTAAATACTTGAAGGGAACCATCAATGAGGGTTTGTATTATCCTTACACATCAAATATAGGCATCAAGCTTTTCTCTAAATGTAGTTGGGTAGGCTCTAAAGATGATAGGAGAAGTACATCTCGATACCTCAAATTTTTAATTACAAAAATAGCTTCCAGGTCCTCAAAGAAGGAACATACTTTTGTACTCTCATCAATTGAAGATGAATATAGAGGACTTGCCAATGCAACTCAAGAAGGGATGTGGATTAAGATCTTCTATTGTGATCTAGGTATTAAGTCATATATTCCTCATATCTTTGGGGATAATATCACTTCATTGCATCTTGCTTCTAACCCAATCTATAATGTGAGGACTAATCACATAGAAGCACATTATCATTATGTCAAAGAGAAGATTGTCTTGAACAAATTGATTCTCACAATAGAATTGAGCATTTTGAGTGAGTTGAAGTTCATTAACAAGTTCATACAGTATAGTTTATGTATACAAAAGCTCTTGGGTTCAAGACTAAGGAGTTCAGAGAAGCATTCATTTGAGTGAACAAAGTTTTAAAGAGTGTGCATGTGAGGTCATCTATGATTCAAGGATGCATTGGGAAGTTGTACATTCTCCATTAAGTCTATGACATTATATTAATCATGGCCATGTGGTGTGAGTCATTGAATAGAGATTAATAAGGCCATAATTGCTCATCATGGTTCATCTAGGGCATGTAGATCATTAAGGCACGAGTAAAGTGATTGATTAGGGAGTAATTTATGCTCAATGGCTACTCATAGACTAGGAACAATGAATTCATAGGCCTTATATCTTCCAATCCATAGTCTAATGTAAACCAGTGGCTATTTTATATGTAGTAACATAGGCTCATAAAACAGTGGGACTTAACTGATCCCACCATTCTAGATAATCATGAATTAATTTCTGTAACATGGTAAGTATGATTTTTTGGTGCTTTTGGCCATACCATTAGCACTAGGGTAATATGGGTTACTTAATTTATTAATAATATTAAATTCATCCACGAGAATAGTAAGTAGGTCAATCAAAAAGTGAGTACTACAACCAAAAAAAAAATTCCATGGCCAAGCCAAATCTCATAATAACCTTGCAAGTGAGAAAATGGGCTACTATTGTAGCCATGGAAATTTTGACCAACCAAGCATCAGCTCTACATGTGACATAACTAGTTCAAATTAAAATATAGTGATTATTAGTAGATATCAAAGGTGATTTGCTCATACCAATAAAATCAAGGCACCATATTTTAAAGGGTCCTAATGACATAATGGGTTGTAAATGAAATCTTGTATGTGAGACCAATGTGTTTGCAAGCATCAAAGGACTAAACATAGTTACGAGTTTCATGGTGCATGCTAGGCCCCTCAAGCCATGTGAGATTATGTTTGTAGAGATAAAAGGTTAAAACCTTACACTTATCTTAGCCAAATGTAAAATATGAAAGTAGGAGGAATTTCGTGAATGAAGGGAGCCAAAATCCATGAATCTATTTGGATTTCAAATTCATATTAATCCTAACATGTAGGACCAATTTTAGCTGAATGACTCAATCACTTTCAAATTCAAAAACATGCATGAAAAGACTACATTCTAGTCACAGGTAAAGAGAGTCTTCTTGTGAGTTTTGAGTAGCATTTAAGACCCTACATTTTACTCACTTGAATTGTGATAAGTCCTCCACAATTTATTTGTATCATATGCACAATATCTATACACATTATCATTCATCTACATTGATAACTTATTCTTTATGTGCTGCTACAATACATCAAGCTACATAGTCAAATTGTCTAGCTCATTTCTTAGTATATGGAGATCCGGTATTAGATCTATCACTATGCGAACTTAGCTACTTGTTTTATGATCTTACATGTATAGTTTCAACAACTTTGGATGTGTACATTTCAAGATATTAAGGTTTGCATTAGCAAGTTCATATATTATAGTTTATGTTTGCAAAAGAGTTCAAAAAAGCATTCATTTGAGTGAACAAAAGTTCAAAGAGTGTGCCTTGAGGCCATCTATTCTTCATCAAGCTATGACGTTAGACTAGTCATGGCCATGTGGTGCAAGTTATTGAAAAGAGGGTACTAAGGTCACACTTGTTCATCATTTCTCATCCAAGGCATGTAGATCATTGATCCGGGAGTAAAGTCACTCAGTACGGAGTAATCTATGCTCAATGGCTACTCCTAAACTTGGAACAATGACATCATAGGCATTAAAGTTTCCAATCCATATGCTAACATAAAGGGAGTAAAAACATTGGGAAATTTATATGTAGCATGATAGGCTCCTAAAATGATGAGAAATAACTAATCCTATTGTTCTGGACAATCCTGAATTAAGTTCTTTAACATGGTAGCAAGGGATTTCTCATGCTTTTGCCAATCCATTAGCATGAGGATAATATGAGGTACTTGATTTATGAATAATATTAAAGTCATCCATGAGAGAAGTAAGGTATTCACAAAGTGAGCACCAGGGTCACCAAAAACTTTGAGAGGTAAGCCAAATCTTGGAATAACCTTGTAAGTGAGACAAAGGGCTACCAATGTAGACATGGTAACTTTCACCAACCAAGCTTTGGCCTTATGTGTGGCATAATTTAGGTGGGAGAGGTTAAATTGTGCATTGACAAGGATCAAGAAAATAATTTAGGTGGGAGAGGTTAAATTGTGCATTGACAAGGATCAAGGACTAAACATAGTGATGGGTTTCATCTTGCATGGTAGGCCAAGGTTTTCTATCCTAGAAAGTCTTTTTTTAGAGTTGTCTCAACCAAAAAGTGTCCATATATGGGGCAATTGTGTGCAAGAACAAGAACAAAGGTGACTTTATGATTGAAAATGCTCCAAATCAAAGCATCAAAGTAATCGTAGTAATAGAACTAGTTGATAATGATCTAAAAGCAATGATTGTAAAGGAATAGCTTCTATCGTGTAGTGGTGGAGAAGTGATTCGATGGAGATCCAATGGTTAACAAGATAAGAAAAGTGTCATAATAACAAGTAGATAAGTCCCAAGAAATAAGAATAGAATTGGGATGAAATGTATGGATAGCATTAGAAGATTCATCTACACCAATGGAAGCTTTATTAGAGTCCAATTAGGACACAAAATCTACAATAGCATCAGATGAGGGGGACGATGAATAACCTCATGATCGATTTCCTTAATTGATACTAAAGGAACGAGTATGCCCCCTTAATTTTGTTGTCAATTAGGTAAGGAAGGGCCGAGTGATCCATGTGAAAAGTAAATTTCCTTCCTAATAGGTAATGACAAAATTTCTTAATGCAATTTATGAGGCCTAAACATTCACTTCTATAACCAAATAATTACACTCAACCAAGGCCAAACTAAGGTTTTCATGATAGAGCGAGCCGTACCATTTATCATATACTTGATTAAAACACTCTCAATAGGAATATCAAAGGCATCCACAAAAATGTGAAAGGCTAAATCCCACTTAGGATCTTGTAGAATTGGTGCTTGAGTTAAGAGGGTTTTAAGACATGTATAGCTTTTCTTATAGTCTTTAGTTCATTGGAAGTCTCTAGGAGAAAGAATGGTTAATTCTGTTCAAGCGATGGTGAGGTGTGCTAACTAGCATAAGTGAGAATCGTACCACCAAATCTATCATGAAAACCACAAGGCTTCTTTGAGTGTTTTAAATGGTGGCCCATTGAAAATGGACTTATCACAACCCAATACCTTGGTAGGAAATGATATGACCTAACATTTTTCAATACGAGATAGAAAAAATGGAATTAGAAGGGTTTAAGCACAAGTGATACTCATGAAATTTTAGGAAAAAGAGAGATGGTGAAAGCGGTAGATTTTATTCCCTTAAATAGAAAAATCATCAATGATTAATCTCCCAAACTAGAGAGACATCGAGAAAGATATACTTCATGCACGCTCGAAGGTGCGAAGGGCATTATGTAACCCAAACCACATAATAATACCTGCATAGATGCCCCAATTAGTAACCAAAGTTTCCTTGGGAATGTCTTTCTGGGCAATCATTACTTGCTTATGCCTATTGTAACCATCTAATAATGAGTAAATTTCTCTCCTAGAGACTTCATCAAGCATACTGTCTAAAAATGATAGAGGAAATGGATCGGGCATTGTTGCAGCATTCAATGTTCCATAGTCAACACAAATGTGTAACTGTTTATAAAGCATACAAATACTTGAGGAGAAGCTAGAGGAGCATCTTAGATCTCAGTATGGCTGAGTATAATGCACAAATAGAGAAGTTAGAGAAAGGCAATCATCAACCATGTAAATTTAGAGTTAGCAACTACCTTATGGGCAAAGGATTGTGGGGATTAGTGAGCGGCACAGAGCCAATGCCTCATATACATGATCCACCACTTCAAGGGTAGGTCAAGGCACTTAATGAATGGATACAAAGGGATAGGAGAGTCATATTCATCCTATCCCAACACATAAGCAATAGCATGATACGGCATATACAAGACTTGGACACATCCATGAAGGTTTGGGAGACCTTGGAGAGATTGTACTCTTCATCAGCCAAGGCAAGGAAGATTCAGCTCAAGAATGAGCTGAATAATCTTAGGAAATCACCAAGTACTAACGTAAATGAGTATATTTTTAAGGTTAAGGAGCTTGCAGATGCTTTAGGCTCAATTGGGAACCCAATCGAAGACGATGATCTTGTTGGCCACACTATCAATGGCTTGAGAGAGGATGAAAGGTGGAAAGCATTCACCACATCAGTTTATGTGAGGGATTCCCTACTAGAATTTGATCAATTAGTCACATTGATGGTTACCGAGGAGATGAACCAAGGAGGTTCACAATCACAGGGCAGCCAAGCCCAAGTTTTCTATGCAGCTAGAGGCAAAGGCAAAAGAGGTGGACAAAACTCCCAAGGCAGAGGGAGAGGAAGGTCAAGCTCAAGCTCAAGCAACCAAGAAGACTCCAACCAAAGCTATGGATCAAGAGGAAGAGGAAGGAGTAGAGGAAGAGGAGGAAGATCACATGTAAGAAAAGCATCCAATGGAGAATGCTACAAACTTGCTTATGATGTATGGTTCAAGTGAAAGAGTCAATTTAGATTTTACATGGTACATTGATAGTGGTTGTAGCAACCATATGAGTTGCAATAAAGATGTTTTCTTTAAGTTAAATTCACCCATCACTCAAGGACATGTAGAGACAAGGGATGACATAGAGCACAAGATTACACATGTGGGAGATGTTGCATTGAATGGATATCAAAGCTCCAAGGTGTTGAAGGATGTGTTGCATGTGCCAACCATCACAAAGAACTTGGTTTCGGTAGGTCAAATGGTTGAAAGAGGTTATGAGGTGAGGTTCAATGAGCAAGGATGTTTTGTTGAAGACCCCATGCAGGACCACAAGCTCATAGCAAAAGGAAAGAAGCAAGGAAGACTCTTCAGCATGGAGGTAAAGCCATCAACCCCTCACACTGTCTACTTGTCAATTGGAAATAAAAAGATTGCAAAAATCAACTTATGGCATAAAAGAATTGGGCACATAAACTTACAAAGGATGAAGGACATGCAAAGGAAGGGCTTGGTGATTGGTCTACCTGATCTTGCATCTCAGAATATGCAACATTTGTGCCATGCTTGTCAATTAGGAAAACAAAGCATATTGCCATTCAAGAAGGGAGCACATGTGAGCAATGAAGTGTTGAATCTCATACACAAAGATGTATGGGAACCTACAAGGGATCCATCCATTGGACATAATAGATAATTTGTCACATTTATAGATGATCATTCAAGGTTTGTTTGGATGTATTGCATGAAGTCAAAGTCAGAGGTGTTTTACCACTTCAAGAGGTTCAAAAACCTAGCGGAGAAGGAAACAGGTAAGTATATAAAGACTCTCACATCGGATGGAGGGGGAGAGTATTTTTCAAATGAATTTTCAGATTTTCTACATGAACATGGCATCAAAAGGCAATTCACTTGCAGGTATACACCTCAACAAAATGGGTAGTGCTCATGAAGGTGAAGAATTGAAGGATGTGACCATGTATAGGTCAATAATTGGTTCTCTCTTGTATGCTACTATGACAAGACCTGATATTGTACATGTAGTTGGAGTGTTATCCCAATTTTTGCAAGCACCAAGAGTACCTCATCTTGTTGTAGCCAAAAGGGTACTTAGGTACCTCAAAGGATCAGTGAATGAAGGTCTATATTATCCATTTGATGATGGATTAAATGTACAAGCTTATTGTGATGCTGATTGGGCAGGTTCTAAAGATGACAGGAGGAGCACTAGTGGATATGTTATCATGCTAGGGAAGAAGACCATCTCATGGATGTCAAAGAAACAACCAACCGTGGCTCTTTCATCGATCGAAGCAGAGTATAGAAGCTTAGCGTAAGTCTCATGTGAGCTTATGTGGCTCAAGAAATTGTTCGTTGATCTTGATTTGCAGGTTAAGC
>CM035418.1:42613519-42703519 GCA_020310875.1 Ceratopteris richardii
CCCCAACCTTTTCTACCTCCTCTGCCTCTTTCTCTTGAGCCTCTACCTCTAACTACAAAGTTTGCTTGATAGGTGCTTCCTTCAGCATCAAATTTCTTACCTTTTCCTTTGTTATCCTTGCTTTTATTCTTATCTGTATAGAGAGCAAACGATTGTTTACATTTTCTTCTTTCACCATTCTTCATGAGCTTTGCTTCATGTGTAAAAATTTGTCCCATGTGTGTTGTAGTCAAGTACTTGCATGTCCATGTAGAGGTCCATAGCTTTGGTGAAGGCTTCCCATTTGTCATCAGCTTTGATCCCATTGATAAACTGCCTCAAATTTTGCTCTTCACTAATGAACTCTCCAATGCTTGCAAGTTTGTCTACAATATCCTTCATCTTGATAGCAAAATTAGTCACACTTTTCTTTGGCATCTTCTTGAGTCTTGTAAATTTCATCCATAGTTGATTCTTCCTTGCCTTGGTGCTTGATGAGAAGAATGATTCTGGAGCATTGTGAGTCCCTCGAGTTTTCTTACAATTCCTAATGTGAGATCATAAAAAGTCAAAAATAGAGTTGCAAATTTATGACACTACCAAAGCATCCTTTCAGCACCATGCATTTCACCTTTCCTGCTCCTATGTTGGTTTACCATTTCCTATGAGTAGTAGCATCATCTCAACTCTAGATATGTAATCTTATAGGTTCCTTCCTTGCAAAAAGACCTCCATTTTGAGTGATCATCTTGAGTAGTTATCTTGATCCAATTTTTCTACGGATGAGGGGAATCCATCACCCATGATGCGTAGTTTTTGTTGGAGCAAGTGTATGACAAGCCTAAGTATTGGCTTGAGTCCCACAAAGTCATAAAGAAAGCTTTAAAAAGAAGACTATGTAAAGTTCACTTGTGAACTACCTCTTGTACCTTTTGAAGAGTTTACTTAATGTAAAAGTGAGAGAATCTTAAGTGGTTGAGTCCACTTGATCAAAAAGGGAAAGAGGAGCCACGAATTCGTGATATGTGGTAGGTAGAGAATCAAATCAATCATTGATTGATTGGAGAGTGATTGAGGGAAGTTAGCCTCCCAAACTCAACTATAAATAGATGGCAGTTTTAGTCGTGGTTAGAGAGACCTATGTGAAGACCTCCAAGAGCTGAGCTTTATGCCATATCAAGGTGTGATTACAAGGCACACATATGTATCAGTAATTCATTGTATTGTACAAGCAATATACTTTCATTTTCATGATCATTTGAGTTCATATCCATGTTCTTGTGAAGTGTACTACTCACTGCCATTACTCTCAGTTTTCTCAGTCAGATTGCAAAGATTCTTTCTATGCGCTTGGTGCATCATTTTCAGTGCTTTTACTTAGTAAAGTTAGCTCTATAAGTCTACTATAAGCTCACAAAGTTTCATTTCATTTGGATGTTGCAATCTTCAGTTATGTTCAATTGAAGTCAACAGTGTCTGTTCATCTTCACTTCTCTGTCAGGTACCCGGCTTTTTCACTCATCTTGTCAGAGCCATTTCTCAGTGGTTACTTATTCAAATACAATGATTTAAAGCTTGTTGGATTCAATACGGTCTAGTATAACCATAAAAATTTTCATAATCATTGGATTCCTACATTTTGAGTTATGTTCATTGTTCTACTCACTGGTCTCAAACTGTAGCAGCCCGTGAAAATCGGGATGATGTCATCACTTGTTAAAACTCATTCTCAGTGTGTGGTTTATTATTGTTTATGAGATTACTCTTGAAATTTAGCTCTTTAAGTTAACTAAATTTCCCCAAGAGGAATTAAGCTAATTGCTGCTTTGCTCAGAGAAGTATGCAAAACAGTGGATAGGTGTATGAACCAAAATAGCAAGTTGTTTACCTCTGAGCTAACCCCAACTTATCTGTTTTGATCTATCTTTTTCAGAGTGATCTTCCAAGGTACATAGGGTGTCTAATATATCCATTGGCAAGCTAAAAGGGCCCACCATACACTCCTGGAGTTCAATTGGCTGGTGTAGATCAAGGATTTTGCAACACCTCTTCATCTTCAAGCACATATCTATCCATCTCTTCACAGTGGTATCAGAGCAAGGTTGGACAACATGGCAGATGGATTTCCTTCATCAATTGACAAATTGGACAGAGGTAACTACTCAGCTTGGTCATTAAGAATGGAAGCTTATCTCCAAGGTAGAAGTTTATATGGTTATGTGGCTGGAGATGAAGTTATGCCAAGTTTCAGGAACAAAAGTCAACCAACACAAGAAGAGCAAGAAAGATTGAGCACATGGTGCTCCAAGGATGCACTTCCAAGGTCTTATCTCCTCAACTCTATCTCAGATTTTTTTTTGCCTCACACTAGAAGTTGTAAGACATCTCAGGAAGTGTGGGATGCACTTGAAGCCTTTTTCTCTTCAAGTACCAAAGCTAGGAAGCATCAACTATGGCTGGATTTCACAACTCTCAAGAAGGCTCCCAAACAAAATGTGACTGATTTTGTCACAAAGCTCAAGGACATAGCAGATCAATTGGGAAGCATTGGAGAGGTAATAGATGAAGAGAAAATTGTAAGGTAGGTCATCAATGGCTTGAAGGCAGATGACAAGTGGGAAGCATTCACCACAGCTATGGATTTGTACATGGACATGCATGTACCTGATTTCAATACACTCATTGGACAACTACTTACTCAAGAGGCAAAGCTTATCAAAAATGGAGAAAGCTCTAAAGGTAATCAATCTTCAGCTTTATACACTGATAAAAGCAAGTCCAAAGACAACAAAGGAAAGGCAAAGAAAGTGGATGATGAAGCAGGTACATATCAAGCTAACTATGCAGGTAGAGGAAGACATGGTAGAGGTAGAGGAAGAGGAGGTAGACAAGGCAGGGGGAGATCCCAAGACTCCAACTCATGTTCTATTTGTGGATTTACTAATCATACAACTGAAAATTTCTTTAGGAATTCCAGGAATCAAAGAGGCAGAGGATACAATAGAGGAAGTTATGGCTACTCAAGAGGAAGGTTCAACAATTATCATGGCAACTACAACAACAACAATCGTTCAAACTATCAAGGAGGCTACAAAGGAAGGAGAGACTACAATAACTACACAGAAGACTCAAACAAAGAGGATTCATTATTGATCATGAACATGGCTATGCCACAAGGTAAATCTAATGAGCATGTTTTCTACATAGATTCAGGTTGTTCAAATCATGTGGCAGGAAATGTGGCACTCCTATCAGATTTAGAAGATCCAAGGAATAAGCATGAGGTACAAACAGGAGATGAAACAAAACATCCTGTGGAGAAAATAGGCAATGTCAAAGCACCTGATGGAAACATCAACCTACTCAGTAAGGTACTCTATGTCCCTATCATTACAAAGAATTTGATAAGTGTTGGGCAGATAGTAGAGAAAGGGTTGCAAGTCAGGTTCACAAAAGCAGGAGCATTTGTTGAAGATCCAAGTCAAGGATTCAGAAAAATTGCAAAAGGTGAAAATACAGGTAGATTGTTCACATTTGAATTATAGGACACTAGAAACATTGCTCTCTTTAATTATGGTAGTCAAACACTCACAGAATTGGAAGTATGGCACAAAAGGTTAGCACATATTGGTGAAAGGTCATTAAAGCAAATTTGCAGGGACCAAAGTGTACTCGGACTCCCTAATTTGTCAAAACAACATATGATTTATAAGTGTAGTGCATGTCAATTTGGAAAGTCTCACAGGTTACCATTCATGAAGAAAGGTTATATGCATGGAGATCTCTTGGAGTTGGTTCATACAGATGTATGGGGACCTAGCAAGGAAGCTTCAATATCTGGATCAAGGTATTATGTCTCCTTTATTGATGATTGCAGCAGATGGACTATCCTATTCTTTATGAAACACAAAGATGAAGTTTTTTCATGTTTCAAAAGATATTTGGCTCTTGTAGAGAATCAAATAGGTAAATTACTAAAAAGGTTAAGGTCAGATGGAGGGGGAGAATACTTCTCCCATGAGTTTGATTCCTTTCTTCAAGAAAGAGGAATCAAAAGAGAGGTAACTACAAGGTACACTCCTGAGCAAAATGGAGTGGCAGAAAGGAGGAATAGGACAATTGTTGAAGCTGCAAGGTCTATGTTAAACAAAAAGAATTTACCTAATTACTTATGGGCTAAGGCTGTATCTACAGCCACTTACTTGATTAACAGGTTGCCTTCAAAATCCCTTGATGTGATGACTCCATATGAGGCTTGGAATGGAAGAAGACCAAGCTTAGATCATTGTAAAATTTTTGGATGTATTGCTTTTGCTCATGTTCCTTCACAGGTTAGAGGCAAGATGGATCCAAAGGCAGAAAGGTGTGTATTTATTGGATGACAACAATCAAAAGGGCTACAGGTTATACAACCCTACCAACAAAGGATTCTTGGTAAGCAGAGATGTAGTTTTTGATGAGACCAATTCATGGTATGAAGAGTCATGCAGGAAGGTCAATTTACCATATGATCTTGAAGAAGATTTTCCAAAGGTTGGTAGAAAACAACCAAAGATTGAAGAACAAGGCACCTCGGAGGATGATGAAGAATCTCAAATGGAAAAGACCAAAGCATGGAAGTCTAAAGGTAAAGCAAAATTGCAAGAACTTGGACATGAGGCAGAATCATCACATCATGGCCTAAGAAGATCTATGAGGGAAAAGAAAAAACCAGAAAGGTATGGGTTTGACACCTCATTAGTAACTAAACATTCTATCTACATAGCACAGGACATAAACCAAGAGGAGCCATCATCATTTGAAGAGGCCAAAGCAAAAACAGAATGGAAGCATGCAATGAAGGAAGAGATTGAAGCACTTGAGGAAAACAACACTTGGGATTTGGTGCCCAAGACTTCATTCATGAAGGTAATAGGCTCAAGATGGGTCTATAAACTCAAGAAGAATTCTGATGGTTCCATTAACAGGTATAAGGCAAGGCTTGTAGCAAAAGGCTCCACATAATTCAAATGAATCCACAATATTTAATTCACATATGTTAAATGAATCCACAACATTTAATCCACATAACTGGCTATGATTGGTTTGCAAGTAATCTTGGAAGATTGAAGACCTCAAGCATACTTGGCTTGAGGGGGAGCTGTTGGAGCAAGTGTATGAAAAGCCTAAGTATTGGCTTGAGTCCCATAAATTCATAAAAGAAGCTTTAAAAAAAAGACTATGTAAAGTTCACTTGTGAACTACCTCTTGTACCTTTTGAAGAGTTTACTTAATGTAAAAGTGAGAGAATCTTAAGTGGTTGAGTCCACCTGATCAAAAAGGGAAAGAGGAGCCACAAATTTGTGATTTGTGGTAGGTAGAGAATCAAATCAATCATTGTGTGATTGGAGAGTGATTGAGGGAAGTTAGCCTCCCAAACTCAACTATAAATAGATGGCAGTTTTAGTCGTGGTTAGAGAGACCTATGTGAAGACCTCCAAGAGCTGAGCTTTATGCCATATCAAGGTGTGATTACAAGCCACACATATGTATCAGTAATTCATTGTGTTGTACAAGCAATATACTTTCATTTTCATGATCATTTGAGTTCATATTTCCATGTTCTTGTGAAGTGTACTACTCACTGCTATTACTCTCAGTTTTCTCAGTCAGATTGCAGAGATTGTTTCTCTGAGCTTGGTGCATCACTTTCACTACTTTCACTTGGTAAAGTTAGCTCTATAAGTCTACTATATGCTCAAAAAGTTTCATTTCATTTGGATGTTAAAATCTTCAGTTATGTTTAATTGAAGTCAACAGTGTCTGTTCATCTTCACTTCTCTGTCAGGTACCCGACTTTTTCACTCATCTTGTCAGAGCCATTTCTCAGTGGTTACTTATCCAAATGCAATGATTTAATGCTTATTGGATTCATCTTACTGTCTAGTATAACCGTACAAATTTTCATAATCATTGGATTCCTACATTTTGAGTTATGTTCATTTTTCTGCTCACTAGTCTCAAACTGTAGCAGCCCGTGAAAATCGGGATGATGTCATCACTTGTTAAAACTCATTCTCAGTGTGTGGTTTAATATTTTTTATGAGATTACTCTTGAAAGTTAGCTCTTTAAGTTAACTAAACTTCCCCAAGAGGAATTAAGCTAATTGCTGCTGTGCTCAGAGAATTATGCAAAACCGTGGACAGGTGTATGAACCAAAATAGCAAGTTTTTTACCTCTGAGCTAACTCCAACTTATCTGTTTTGATCTATCTTTTTGAGAGTGATCTTCCAAGGTACATAGGGTGTCTAATACATCCATTGGCAAGCTAAAAGGGCCCACCATACACTCCTGGAGTTCAATTGGCTGGTGTAGATCAAAGATTTTGCAACACCTCTTCATCTTCAAGCACATATCTATCCATCTCTTCACAGTCTTTAGCTTTGCTCTCATATCACAGTAAAGAGGTGATGGGACCCTGATAGAGATAAGTGAGTGTTAACAGAAACCTACTCAACACCAGCCACGAAAACATCTAGAATACTCACCAAACTTCCTTAGCTACCAAATTTTGCATAAAGAAACACTAATTCTTTTGGAAAATTCAAAAATAGCGATATTAAAATAGATAAGTTTAACACATCACAAAACTCAAAAAACTATCTATTTTGGAAGGAGAAGCTCTAAGAAAACATCTTAGATCTTAGAGCTCGGAATGAATTGACCAAAGAGTTTTTCACACATTCAACTAAAGTGTCCAGCTAAATAAAGCCATGTGAATCTATCATGATGGGTAAGAAATAACTTAAGGCCATCCATAAGAAAGCTAGAAGAGGGCATGTTATCATCTAGATTGGACCTATGCCAAAAATGGTATGGAAATATCATTACTCAAAGATTGAAGTATATGGAGAGGAAGATGTTAGTGCTAGGGTTGCCAAACTTGTATAATCAAAACCTTTCAAGTTTGTGTTAATCTTTTCAATTGGGTAAGGAGACTAGGTTGCCCTTCAAGAAGAGCAATTATGTGAGCTATCATCCACTTGATCACATCCATAAAGATGTTTGGGGACCAAAAAAGCATATCTTAATTGAAGTTAATAGGTAAATGTTTTAAATTTCAACTGATGATTGCATAAGGATGATTTGCCTCTATTGTATGAAGTATAAATCAAATGTCTTTTACTACTTCAAAACCTTCAAAGCCTTTTTTGAAAATGAATATGGTAGGTATATCAAGTTCTTAAGGTCATATGGAGGGGGAGAATACTTCTTCTATGAGTTCTACAATTTCTTGGAGACAATGGAATCAATGGAAAAAATCATATGCATGTACAGGCCACAAAAAAAATGGTGTGGCAGTGGGGAGTAATAGGTACATTGCAGAATGTGCTAGGGCCATGATGAACGAAGTGGGTATGCCCAAGAGCATGATGAAGCAACCATAACTATATACATCATGAGCACATATCCCACATTAGCTATACATGTTGGCATACCCTATGAATCTTGGTATAATAGGAAGTCGGATGTACCAATATTAAGAGTCTTTGGTTTCACATCTTACAAATTGATTCCAAGTGAAATAAGCAAGCTTGATAAAAGATCAAAAATATTGTTTTAAGAGTATGGAGGTGATATTGATGGATATATATGCTATAAGCCCACATTATAGGATCCAAAGGTCTCAAGGGATTTCAAAGTTTATGAGCTTTTACCTTGGTATGCTACAAGTATATCTATGCAACGTAGTGAAGATGAAGAAAGGAAGCTTTCAAGGGGATGAACTTGAAAGCATTGTTCTTAATGGGCCAAAGGATTTTATCATTCAACCATCATGGGATAAAGAAAGTCCTACATCAAGCCAACTAATTGATGCAAGGTAAAGGCCAAAATCATAGAGATAGAAGAAAATGAAGACATATGGATTGATCACAATGTAGACCATCATGGAAAAAAGGGGAGGGCTAAATGATCAACAACAAAGATCCAAGTCTATGTAATGGTGAGATAAGAAGGTCTGATAGGGTAAGGTATCCTAGTGAAAGACTTACCTATGATTCATTTATGGCTAGACATTATTCTTACATGAGCAATGTTGTTGAAGAACTCTCATGCTTTGACAAAGAAAACACATGCAAGAAGTGCAAGAAGCATGCATAAGGAGATTAAGGCTCTAGAGGAAAATCAAACTTGGATGCTAATCCCAAGGAAGAAGGATCTAAAGGTAATTTGAAACAAGTGGTTTTATAAAGTAAAGAAACATTCATATGCTAGTATTGCTAGATGTAAAGCTATGCTTGTAGATAAAAGTTTTTCTCAGACATATGGATTGGGTTTTGAGGAGATATTAAGCCCTATGGCTAAAATGAATACCATCAAAAATATCATTGCTATAGTAGCAAGCAAGCATTGGAAGAAACCTGATGTGAAGAATGCATATGTGAATGCGAGCTCAAGGATTTTGTGGACATGGATCAACCATTAGGGTTTTCACACAAAGTCATAGATGATTATGTTTGCAAATTAAAGAAAGCACTATATGGTCTCAAGAAATCCCAAGAGGCATGGAATCAAAGTCAGGTAGACTATTTTATCAATTGTGGATACAACTAAGTAAATATATGGATGCTGATTGATCTAGATCCAAAGAAGATAGGAGGAGTACAAGTGGATAAGCAGTGATGTTTGTCAAGAATGTCATCTCTTCGATGGCAAAGAAACAACCCATAATTGTTCTATCCTCCACAAAAGCTAAATATATGGATTTAAAACAAGTGACATGTGAGCTTATGTGGCTCAAGAAGCTCATGGATGATCTAAACTTGCAGGTTAATCAATTTTCAATCATATGTGATAACATTAGTACTGTGTACCTATCTTCCCACCCTATGTTCCATGCTAGGACAAAACACATAGATGTACACTATCATTACATCATAGAGAAGTTATTGGCTCAGGAGGTCCAATTTCAAGACATAATTACCAAGGATCAATGTGATTACATGTTTACCAAATCATTGGACTCAAACAACCTCATAAGGTTCAAAAGAGGCATTGGATTGTTTGGGATCGAATGAAGATTTGGAGGTTGAAACTTGATGGGGAGTGTTGAAATATAGGCCTCAACTTTAGTACCATTGACACATTGGATGATCACCAGTTAGAGAAATAAAGAAGAAAGGAGATATTCATGATACCTCATTTTTAATTTCAAATTCAAATGCCTCTTTAAAACAACAAAAATTCACCTATAACACTTAGGTGCGATAAAGCCTATAATCTATGAATAGTGATTGCAAACATCTAGGGAATCTTCTCAAGTCTATATTACCACACTTTTAACTTCAAATGTGGTGTCTTGTAGGTGTGTAAGCGATTTGAGAGTTTGAATATGCTATTAGACCCCTTGCTTAGCAAGTGTACAACTTGATCCGCAATTGTATGGAGCCGAGAGTGTTTTGCATGGTTCTTTTGTACTCGTCCAAGGGTGAGTAGATTCTCATCATGAGAAGCTTAGAGCTGTCAAAATGGATTTACACGAGAAAAGATTTTCTTGTTAGTGACTTCTTGAGATACACCTTGTACACAAAGAGTTGCGAGAACAAACATAAGATGAAACAACACTTAAATGCAAAGACACATTTAATTTCATGCCTCGACTTCAAAAGCACTACAAACACCAATCCAAGCTAGCATTCTGATTCTCCAAGGAGCTTCTGCACATGTCTTGCAACCTCATTGAAGAGGTAGAAATTGAAACCCCATCAATTAGAAAGTTCTTCTAGCAAGAAGCCTTTGACCACAATGGACATATATTCAACTCCATGGAAAAAAATAATGATACTGAGGACACATGCCTAGTTGCATCCATGATCACCTTACTCATAATATTTCACATAAATTTGCTTTATCAAAGTCATTAATTGTAGTTTATGTGGGCAAAATCTCTCAGGTTTAGTCCTCAAGATTGAGAGAACCAATAGTTTGAGTAAATAGTGGTTTTGTGAGTTTACATCTGAGGATACCTATGTTTGAAGGCTCCATAGTGAAGGTTGATCATTCTTCCATCAATCTTAATAATCATTGATATAAGAAATTTTTTCCCATCTCAAAAGTATGTAAACTTATTATCCCACTACCTAAGAAATATTGTTCCAAATTGATAAGAACTATCAATTCCACCAAAGAATGTCAGATGTAGCTTCCATGAAGATAACACACAAATGAGGCTTCTTATCATTGCTACAAGTGTGTATTATAAATTTCACATAATGAATATAGAGGTAATGGTACAAGGGCTGACTTAGTGCTATTGTGTACTAGTCAGCACATCTATTGTAAGCACAACTTCAAATAATAGAAAAAGTTTGCATATCTTCAATTCCAATTGTAGCCTTAAAAAAGCTTGCAAAAGGATCGACATCATGCAAAATTCAGCATCGAATTTTCTTTCCTATCTCTATGCCTTTTTTCTCCTATTTGAAAGGCATTTTCATGGATCATAATAATATGCATGATCATTGTGTTGGATATTAAGCTCCAACCTTAGGAGTATATTCCCCAATTCTCTAGTTGACACTTGGAGAATCATGAAGCAAGGAACCAAGGACAAGGACGGATGCATTCAATTCGAAATTTAATACCCCTCATATGTTTCAATAAATCATCAATCACACTTAGCGTGATGAATCCTCTTTAGGAAAATATAATCATACCTTCTAGGGAATCTTTTCCAAGTTTTATATAGACACTAAGCACTTGAAATTGTAAAGATCCTACATGTCTTAACCTTTTAGGAATTTGAATATGCTAGTAGAAACCTTTTTAAGCAACATCCTTACTTTCTTGAAGGATTTATTCTAGCTTTAGTTAACCATATTTTACTCTCTATTTTGAAATTCAATACGCAAGATAGCTCTAGGTGTAAAGTAGTGTTTCCTCTTCGTATATTATTCATTTCTTAGTTAATTTTTCTTAGAAAGCTAAAAGAGCTTTCTAAAGTTTCCTATAAGATTTAGTCTTAACTCTGGATAGTGTGAGAGACATCATCTCTAAACTCAAAAATCGTCTTTGTGTGTATGTGTGTGTCTCCTGAATGCAATGAGTATAATCTCTTGGAAACATTGATTCTATAAGTGGAATGAATTATTTTGCATAAGCGTACTTGAATTAGCAAGGTCCTATTTTCTTGTTTAAGGGAAAACATTACCTCAAGTCCATTCCATAGAAACTTAGATGAAGATTTATTTGTGTAAATAGAGGTATCTATGAGTACATCAGTGAGACCATTCATGCTTCAACTACATAGGGAAGTTGAGCATTCTTTCATTAGTGGTATCACATGTAATATGACATATAAAGACATTCAAATAGGTTCAAAGGAAGATATTCAAGGCTTTTGGAGAAGAGGATTTATTGGTCCTAGTTCAAATCAATATATACAACTAGAGGGAAGCCTCCTAGTGAATAATCAAGACATCTATCAAACTTGTTTTGTTACGCTCGGAGTTATAGAAATGTATAGTTCTCAATTCATATTATTCTTCTTGCATCAAAGAACCTTAGAAGTGTATTCGTTTAAACCATGTAAGAATATAGTTCCCATATTGAAAATATAGATAGTAAAAACTATCAACCATGGAGCTTTATGATTTCTAGTTTTCTCATTAGAAAATTTTTTATTAGGACTTGTTAGTGGAACATACGCAAAACCTAGATTAGGCGACAATCAAACTCCTGGTCAATTGAGGATCTTCAAAGAATGGAATGAAAGACACAAGATGAGGGTTATCTTCATCCTACCTCAAGATATTATTAATGAAATGATAGGCAATATTAAGGACTTAGATAACTCAATGAAGGTGTGGTGATCCCTAGAGACATTACATTGTACTTCACCCAAGGCTAGATAGATCCTATTAAATAACGAACTAAATAATTGGAGGAAGAAACCTCATATCAACATTAATCACTATATTTTGACAAGGATGATGTGAAGTGGAAGAATTTCACCAATTCTGTTTATATTAAAAGACAATCTTCTGGATTTTGACAAATTAGTGGCCTTGATGCTCACCAAAGAGATGGGTATTGGAGTGCCAAAGGGAACGGGCAATGAGGCCCAAGAAGTTTATGCTAGTCAAGGAAAAAGGAAGATGAGGAACTCAAAGCAATTTCACGAGAAGGCAACTAACAGGTGAAAATGGATACTCTCATCAAGAGCAAGGAGACGAATCTTTTTCATGACGAGGAAGAGGCAAGTATAGAGGAAGAGAAGGAAGCTAGAATGAGAATCGAGATGACAACAATTCAAATGGAGGCTACAAATATGACAAGTGTGGCCACTATGCAAGGGATTGTTATTAAAGAGACAAGGGAAACTCGTCATATAGATAGACTCATCATATAAAGGTAATGGTAACTATGTTTATACTTAAAATGAAAATTAAAGCATGTTATACATGAACAAAGTGAGTGATTACAAGATGCAAGGATCAATTATATGTGATATTGATAGTGGATGCAGCAATCATATGAGCTACAACAAGGGATTCTTCTCAAATATGCAAGTATCATCAAACAAAGGGCATGTGGATATAGTTGATGATACTCTCCATGCCATTACACATCTAGGTGATGTTATACTAGATGGTTCTCATAAATCTAATTTTTTGAAAGATGCTCTTCATGTTTTTGCAATTATAATGAACCTTATTTTTATGGATCAAATGGTTAAAGGAGGATAGCAGGTCAAGTTCAATGAGAAATAATGCTTTCTAAAGAAGCCTAAAGATGGGATAAAATTGGCGGTTAAAGGAAGAAAGAAGCTAAGGCTATTCACATTGGATATGAAGCAAAACTTCAACCACACAACCTACTTCACATATGGAAGAATGAATGAAATAGCGTTGGACCTTATCCATAAGAGGTATGGGCAAATCAATAGTCAAAGGTTGAAAAGAAAATCAAGAAGAAGAGGTCAGTACATGGAATACCAGATCTTCACAATTAGAATCTCAAGATTTTTATCAAGCTTTCCAACCGGGTAAGCAAACAAGGCTACCATCTACAAAGAGTAAATATGTGAGTTAGTATCCACTTGATTTGGTTCATACATATGTTAGGGGAACAACAAGGGAGAATTTTCATGGAAGCAATAGATATTTTGTAACCTTGAGTGATCAAGGATAACTTGGCTTTATTGCAAAAACCATCAATAAAATTGTTTCCTATTCCCTTAAGAAGTTCAGAGCTATCATCGAAAAGGAATGTGATAGGTACATCAAATGTCTAAGGTGAGATGGAGGGGGAGAATACTTCTCACATAAGATATCTAATTTCTTCAAGTCCACTAATACGAAGAGAGAAATTACATGCAGATACACCATTCAGGAAAATGGTGTAGTAGAATGGAAGAACCTATACATTACTAAATGTGTTATGAAAATGATTAAAGAGGTAGGAGTGCCGAATTTTGATTGGGAATGTGCAATAGCCTATGCCATATAAATCATGAACAGAGCACCTAGAATAGGTATACATGCTTCAACACCATATGAAGTTTGGTATAATAGATAACTAGATATATCATACTTGAGATTGTTTTTTGTACTCTCTATCTCTTAATACCAAGTGAATTAAGAAGTAAACTTGATGATAGATAAGAAATATTTGCATTTATAGGGTATGTAGGTGAACAAAAGGGGTATGGATGTTGCAAACTCACAACCAAGGGTCTAAAGTTATCAAGGGTTGTCTAATTTGATGAGAGTCTAACATGATATTCTTGAAATGCCTCTATACAGGTAAAAGAAGATGATGAAGCAAGGATCTCAAGAAGGAATGAAGAACTATAGAGAATGTTCCATAGTCGACAAAAGAATTTAAGCTCAAGACAACACTCATCATGTCAAGTAGATTTTCCTACATCAATTCAACAAAGTGATGCAAGGAAAAAAAAGGAAAAGCTAAGATCACAAAGATCGAAGAGGATAAATACTTGTGGATAGAACTTCATGAAGAGGATCGTGAAAGGAAAGGAGAGACCTCAAAGCCACACAAACATCTAAACCGATGGAGAGGTAAAGTAAGAAGGTCTTATAGGTTGTATCCACTTTAGAGGCTTACATATGACATTCATGGTTATGCATTTTGAATACATGAGAAAAGTGATTGAAGAACCCAAATGCTTTAAAGAAGAAAATACATGGAGGGAACAAAAAGAGGTTGTTCAAGAGGAAATTAAAGCTTTGGAGGACAAATACACTTGGAAATTGGCTCAGAGGAAGAACGTTAATAAGATCATTGGGAATACATGGGTGTAGAAGGTAAATAAGCATGCAGATGGTAGCATTGCTACGTATAGGGAAAGATTTGTAGCAGAAGGATTTGCTTAGACCTATGGTATAGATTATGAAAAGACCTTTAGTCTTGTACCTAAGGTGACAACAATCACAACAATCATTGGATTTACTCCTAGCAAGAATTTGAAGTCGTAGTACCACCTTCATGTGAAGAATGCTTTTCCAAAGTAAGAACTAGAGGAGGTGATCCACATCGACCAAGCATTAAGATTTTAAGACAAAATCAAATGTGATTATTTTTTCATGCTAGATGGGTAAAGATATGGTCTCAAGCACGCCACAAGGGCATGGAATCATAGCCTTGTGGACTACTTGATCATTTATGGATAGAAACAAAGCATGGGATATCCTTAATTATTCTACAAAAGAGAAGACCAAGGATTTATGTAGTTATTTGTGTATGTAGATGACTTAATCATCAAAGGACATCATAAAGAAGGAATCAAAGAGACCAATGAAAGACTCAAGAAGGAGTTCAATATCTCAAAACTTGGAGATCTAAGGTATCTTCTAGATATTAAAGTCATATACAAAGACAATGGTATTTGGTTCATGCAAACAAACTACACCTTCGATATACTAAAAACGTATGGACTTACACACTACAAAGCATTGAGCAATCCCATGGAAATAGATACAAAGATGACTTCAATTGACGAAAATGAAGTTGAGGTTGCACTTTTATTAAAATCTATTGTACTATCCTCTGATGCTCTGATGATGCCCCTCACTTTTGGGGGAAGTTTAGCACACCGAAGCAGGAAGCTTGGCTCTACTAGCTAGACGTTAAACCCAACAATGCGAACATGGAGATCGAGGATGTTCTACTGCCCAGTCACGTGGGATTCTTCATTTCTCTTACTCATTCATTTCCCATCAAGGGCAATGCTCCATGCATCTCATATGAGTGCCACTTGGCACTCATGTGAGTATCATACCCAACATGTATAAGAGGAGGTTCTCACCTCTAAGTCCTAACTCATATATGATACTCCACAAAAATGGTTTGGAAGGTCTGATAGAAAGAGAGAAATAATAGAACCACCATTCCCACTATATCCCCATGTATAGCAATACATGGTCATATCTCCGTGTTGTTTCCCCATATCCTTCCCCTTAAGAAGACCCTTGAGAAGGTAATATAACATTGGGAAATCGTCTTTGAAGGGTGCTAACCCGCTCCCATGTGGCACTATCTTCTAAAATATCTTTCCACTTTACTAGACACTCTTTATATAAGTGACTTCTTGTCCGTTTCTCTCGAGTGTGTAGTATGCTCTCAGGCTCATGTGTAATAGATTGAACAGAAATATGCTCTACTACCTCACTGTCTAGAATGAGGTTGTTAGATTCACTCGGCCTTTTCTTAAGCCAGCTAACATGAAAAAACGATGGATTTGACTATTCTCTGGAAGTTGCAGCTGGTAAGCCATCTTTCCTATTCTCTTAAGTATTTGGAAAGTTCCACAATACCTAGGAGATAGTTTTGGACAAGGTCCTGTCTTCATGGTTTCATACCTAGATGGAACTCTAAGATAGACCTGCTCTCCTACCTCAAAGTTGATGTCTCTCCTTTGAGGGTCAGCATAGGCTCTAGCCCTATCCTGAGCTCTCCTAATGTTGTCCTTGGCAAGCCTAAGCATATCATTCATCTCTTCCAAGAAGTCCTTTGGAGCTTGAACTTTTTCATACTACAATCCTACTGCATAAGGAGCTCTTGGTTGAAACCCATACATAAGCATAAATGGGCTATGCCTAGTGGAAGACTGCTTGGCACTATTATATGCAAACTCTACTATAGGTAAGTACTCTTCCCAATTATTTTGCCTTTCATTCACATATGCTCGAAGCATATCCTTTAGGATTTGGTTAACCCTCTCTCTTTGCCCATCCGATTGTGGATGCTCGACCATACTCATGCTACATTTTGTATCCAACCTTTTGAAGACCGCTCTCTAAAAGTGGCTAGTAAACTTCCTATCCCGATTAGAGATTATGTCCAAAGGAAGACCATATACTCGGTGTAGATTCTCTACAAAGATTCTATCCAACTCTGGTGTCTTCATTGTAGTACGTGCTGGAATAAACCTAGCCATTTTGGTTAACCTATCCACAATTACCCAGACCGAGTCGTGCCCCTTTGTGTCTTAGGTAATCCGACTATAAAGTCCATAGAGATACTCTCCCACTTCCCATTAGGAATATCCAATGGGTGGAGTAGTCCTCCAATCCTCAACCTCTCAGCTTTATTGACCTGGCATTTGGTGCACTTAAGCACATAATCTAGGATGTCCTTATGAAGTCCAGGCCAGTAAAACAGCCTCTTAACAAGATCATAAGTCTTGTTAACTCATGGGTGTCCCGCACTAGGTGTGTCATGATGGAGAGTGTTAATCTCCAAAAGAACAAGCTACTCTTGTAATTAGAGCACCTCTATAACAAGAGTAACTCAAACCTTCACCAAATTTAGAGGATCAATGATCAATTATAAAGATTTTGAAAAATCTGTGGAGGAGACTGCACATATCTCTCTCATTAACTTATCAATTGTGTAAAGTTTTTTATAAAACTTTGCACAAGGTGTCACCTACAGTTTGTGCACCTTCTCCAAGTTGAATCACTCCAAAAGATTCAGTAGATCTTGAGAAATGATCTCAACAAGTTACCTATGTCTAAAACTACTCTTTTGAAAAGTCGATTCAGACACCTGTAACTTCTAACACTTTCTCTCCATCTGGAGCCCATTTACGCAAATACTCTTAGCCATATACGGCTTACCTTCTAACTTAAATTTTGACTCCTTACTCATGCAAAACTTTAACCTGTGCACTGAGAAATGATCAAATCAATGACCATCGAGATTGCACCTATTTCACGAAACAGTGAACACTTTTTCACATATGAATGTTCCTACTCATAATTCTCACGGCCTGTTTTCAATTAGGCTATCAAACTTTAACCATAGACTCATTAACTATGGACTTAGACATCTACAAAAGTATTCTTGAAATGATCAAGCACAAAAGGAGAATGCACAGAAACATCGGGTGCAATTTTCTTTAATTCCTAAAGGAATTTACAACTGAGTGATGAGAGAGACTCAACTTACTTCTAAGATGTCAAATGACTCATACAACTAGTGATTTCTCTATTCACATGCTCTCCCATATTTGCCCCGACTTTTTACTTATATATATATATATATATATATATATATATATATATATATATATATATATATATATATATATATATATATATATATATATATATATATATATATATATATATATATATATATATATATATATATATATATATATATGTATATATATATATATATATATATATATATAGGCAAATATTTACAATATCATGACTATACAAAAGTATAAGTGAACTATCTCTGAATTAATGTACATATGTGTACACATTTTCATCTTCTAAATATGAACTTCCTCCATGCTTCATAACTTGAACTTTTCTTCAGTCCTTGACTTCCAAACCTTCATTAAAACTTCAATTTTTGATTGCCCTGCACCAATAGCTCCCCCTCAATCATCAATCGAGGTTTTCTCTCTCTTCTTTATATCTGCCATGTCTTTGAATCTTTGTAGCTTTGGTCCATCCAAGCTTTTGGTTAGCATATCAGCTATCTGATCTTTTGTTGAAGTATGTATGACTTCAATCTCTTTATCCATGACCTTCTCTCTAAGAAAGTGATATTTAATCTCAATGTGTTTAGTCCTGGCATGAAACATAGGATTAGCAGCTAAATACAATGAACTCATGTTATCTCCATGAATAGTGGGTGTACTCTGAATGATGTCAAAACTCTTCATCAGAGTCTTAAGCCATATTACTTCCTTTGCAGCTTCAACCATACCTATGTACTCTGCTTCTGTAGATGACAAAGCAACTGTGTGTTGCTTCTTTGAACACCAAGAAATTAACTTATCTCCCACATAACACAAGTATCCATAAGTTGATCTCCTATCATCAGGATTACCTGCCCAATCTGCATCACTATATATCTTGATGTTTGTATCTGATGTAAAACCATAATACAAACCCTCTTTGAGTGTCCCCTTAATGTACCTCAACACTCTTTGTCCTGCAATCCAATGTTCTTTCCTAGGGCAATGCATGAATTGAGACAAAACTCCAACTGCATATGACAAATCAGGCCTAGTTAATGTAGCATATATCAGACTACCAACCAAACTCTGATATAGTTTCATATCCTTGAACTCTTCACCTCCATATCTGCTCAATTTTTGATTCACCTCCATTGGAGTAGGTGCTACCCTGCAATCATTCATCTTAAACTTGATCAACAAGTTTCTCAAATACCTTTCTTGAGTCACATACACTCCATGTTGAGTGTATGAAATATCCATGCCCAAGAAATATGACAAGTCTCCCACATCACTGATCTTGAATTCTTTCTCCATTTGCTTCTTTAGTTTTTGAATACCTTTCTCATCTGTACCTGTAAGAATTATATCATCAACATATATGCACATATAAATGAATCCATCATCACTTGCTTTAACAAGCAAGCTACTATCTGCCTTTGATACTTGAAATCCAAGCTCTTTCAAGAACTTCACAAGTCTATAATTCCATGCCCTTGGGGCCTGCTTCAAACCATACAAAGCTCTCTTGAGCTTACATACATACTCTGGATACCTTTCATCTCTAAATCCTTGGGGTTGCTCCATGAAAACATCATCTGAAATATAACCATTCAAAAAAGAATTCTTCACATCTATTTGACATAATTTCCAACATTTACATGCAGCAATAGCTATGAGTGTCCTGATGGTTGTCATCTTTGCCACAGGACTATAGGTCTCATCATAATCTATACCATAAGTCTGAGCAAAACCCTTCACAACAAGTCTAGCTTTATATCTAGACACACTTCCATCTGCATATCTCTTTGTCTTGTAGACCCACTTGCATCCAATGATCTTCTGGCTATTTGGTTTAGGAACCAACTCCCATGTCTGATTCTCCATCAATGCATCATATTCTTCCTGCATAGCTTTCTCCCAATTTTCCTTACCTTTTTCCTCTTCATATGTAAAAGGGTCTTCATCTGCCTTTATCATATAAGCATAATCTTTGGTAGCCAAAAAAGAAGTGTCATAGCTATACCTTGTAGGTTGCCACTTGTGTCTTGATGACCTTCTAAGTTCTCCACTCCTTGAGGTTTCTGGTTCATCACACTCAGGATCAAATCTTGGCATTTCTTCAACTTCAACCTGTACTTCATTATTCTCCTCTTCATCAAATATCCGAACCTTTGATTTACATTTCTTTTGATTCACAACTTCTTCATCACCTGCATTAATATTGATTGTACCTACATACCAAGTACCTTGCTCATCAAATGTAACATCCTTTGATACAAGTAATTGTTTTGTGGATGGACTCCACAACCTATATCCCATCTGCTTATCATCATAACCAATGAATACATACTTTTCAGCTTTAGGTTCCAATTTGTGCCTTAATTGAGATGGCACATATGCATATGCCAAACATCCAAATACTTTGCAATGATCTAGAGTAGGTCTCTTACGCCACCATGCCTCATATGGTGTCATACCCTGCAAAGCTGATAATGTTTGAATGTATTGAATACCTCTAACTTATCTTTGATCACATAGATAGTGATCCATCTGGTAGCATCATCAACATAAATCACATAATACCTTGAACCATTGATATTGAAATCTTTTGATGGTCCCCACACATCTGTGTGTACCAACTCAAGATTTTCTGAATACATAAAACCATGCTTGGAATAAGTTTGCTTATGAGCCTTACCTAATTGACATGTCTCACATCTGTATGTCATATGTTGACCTACAATATTAGGCAAACCAAGCACTGAACCATTGTTAATCATATCTTTGATACCTCTTTCATTAATATGTCCAAGTCTTTTGTGCCAAAGATCTAACTCAGAGATCTTATGTCCTCCATAGGTGAACAAGGCATGACCAACATTACCTTGGATCTTCAATGTGAACAATCTTCCTTCTTTCTTCCCTTAAACAATCTATTTATACTCATTGCTAGGGTCTTCCACAAACACTCCTTCATTAGTGAATCTAACTTCATAACCTTTTTCAACAATTTGTCCTATACTTATCAGATTCTTAGGAATTGTAGGAACATACAAGACCTTACTCAAGAGGGTGCTACCATCCTTGGCCTTTACTGATCCAACTGACTTCACATTGTGCTTTGTATTGTCACCTGTTTGAACTACATGATTAGTTACCTTATTTTCCAAATCAGTCATCAAAGCTATGTTGCCACTCAGGTGATTGCTACACCCTGAGTCAATGTAGAAGACTCTTTGGTCTTCACTTTGCCTTTCACAAGTTGCATTCATTATCAATGTTGAATCCTCCTTCTCATCTGAAGCATAATTATAGTATGTATTGTTGTATTGTTGACTTTGGAATCCTCCACCTGCATTTCTTCCAAAGTAACCTCTACCTCTGAAATTACCTCTTTGATTCCTGCCACTTCTTCCTCTTGAATTAAAGTTCTGATTATATCCACCATTATTCTGAGTATTATGCCAACAATCATTAGCTAAGTGATTTGTCCTACCACAAATCCAGCAAGCTTTAACTCCATCTTTATTACTCCTGCCTCTTCCTCTACCTTTGCCACCTCCTCTACCTTGTAGGAAGTTAGCTTGGCTAGTTGCACCTTCATCCTCATTTGCTTGTTGCTTTCCTTTGATATTCTTCTTCTTATCTTTTGAATACATTGCATGACCTGCACTTTTATCACTTTCACCTTTGACATCCTGCTCAAAGGTTAACATATGTCCTAGCAACTGATTTAAGTAAGGAGTAAAATGATCAAGTGATAATTCAGTAGACAAAATGAATGGCTTCCATTTGTCATCACCTCTCAACCCTATGAGGATTTGCCTTACCAATTTATCCTCCTCAATGTCTTCATCAACTGCTCCTAATGCATCTGCAATGTCCTTCATCCTTGTTACATAGTCTGAGATGGATTGAGAGGCCTTCTTCTTGAAAGTGGTAAATTCAGCCCACAAAGATGCCTTTCTTGACTTTGTGGTGTTTTGGAAATGCTCCTCCAAAGCATTCCATATAGCACTTGCACTTTCAAGACCTCTAATATGAGGTAGCAAGTAGTCATTAACTAACATATAGATAATGCTCCTAGCTTGAGCATCTCTCTTCATCCAATTCTTCAAATCTGATAATTCCTCCCTAGTTGGAACACTAGGATCTCTGAATTGAGGCTTTTCTTCTTCACCTGTAATATAAGCTATCAAGTCTTTGCTCATAAGATGAGCTTCCATCCTCATTGACCATGCTGGATAGTTCTCTCTATCCAACTTCTCTATTTGAAGAGAATCTCCCATCCTTTCTTCACCTGTATATTGGATTCTTCAAACTTTATGAGTAATAGATGTACCTTTACTTTGAATAATGTTCCCTTTGTCTTCCTTGATGTCATATGACCTCCTTCTCAAGCTTTGCCCTCAAGCTTTCACCTTTTGAACCTTCAGATGTTGAATTCTTTGCACCTGCAGCAGTCGGGATCCTCCTTCGTTCAATTCTGATGCTTCCTGCTCTGATACCATTGATGGAGAGTGTTAATCTCCAAAAGAACAAGCTACTCTTGTAATTAGAGCACCTCTATAACAAGAGTAACTCAAACCTTCACCAAATTTAGAGGATCAATGATCAATTATAAAGATTTTGAAAAATCTGTGAAGGAGATGACTACACAGAAAGTATGCTGCACATATCTCTCTCATTAACTTATCAATTGTGTAAAGTTTTTTATTAAAATTTGCACAATACAGTGCGCCCACGTTCTCCAAGTTGAATCACTCCAAAAGATTTAGTAGATCTTGAGAAATGATCTCAACAAGTTACCTATGTCTAAAACTGCTCTTCTGAAAAGTCGATTTAGACACCTGTAACTTCTAACACTTGGTTCTCTCCATCCATAGATGGCTTACCTTCTAACTAAAATTTTGACTCCTTACTCATGCAAAACTTTAACCTGTGCACTGAGAAATGATCAAATCAATGACCATTGAGATTGCGCCTGTTTCAAGAAACAGTGAACACTTCTTCACATATGAATGTTCCTACTCATAATTCTCATAGCCTGTTTACAATTAGGCTCTCAAACTTTAATGATAGACTCATTAACTATGGACTTAGACATCCACAAAAGGATTGTTGAAATGATCAAGCACAGAAGGAGAATGCATAGAAACATCGGGCGCAATTTTCTTTCATTCCTGAAGGAATTTACAACTGAGTGATGAGAGAGACTCAACTTACTTCTAAGATGTCTAATGACTTTACAATATCATGTCTATACAAAAGTATAAGTGAACTATCTCTGAATTAATGTACATATGTGTACACATTTTCATCTTCTGAATATGCACTTCCTCCATGCTTCATAACTTGAACTTTTCTTTAGTGCTTGATATCCAAACCTTCATTAAAACTTCAATTGTTGATTGCCCTGCACCAACATGTCATGATAATCATACAAAATATGCCGTCTCATCTCAAAATCTCTAGGGACACACATCTTACCTTTATATAACAGATATCCATCACAGACACTATACTTCTTCCACTTGAATCCTTCTTGAGTACCCATCGATACTCCATTCTCGTTTGAAACCCGTATTTCATGATCCCCATTCTCTATGGCTTCCCAAATCTTGGAATATGCACAATCAAGCCTACATTTCCCTCTAATGGACTCAAATAGCTCACTAGTGATCTAAGTAAAACTTAGTCCATTGAGCATAGGCATGCGGCTAAGTGAATCAGACACTACATTAAATTTTTCCTTCCTATACCTAAGCTCATAATCAAACTCCTGAAGGGTCTCTGCCCATTGGTCCTTATGACCTTTAAGGTCTATTTGATTAGAGAGCCACTTAATGCTCTCTTGATCAAACACTATCCTGAATTTGGCACCATATAAATAATGAGACCACTTCTTAAAAGCATGGACAATTGCATACAACTCCTTCTCATAGACGGAGTAATTCTTTTGAGCTGGTTCTAGTTTCTTGCTCTCAAAAGCTATTGGTTGACCATCCTAAACTAAAACTCCTCTTATGGCAAAATCACTCACGTCAGTCTCAACCACAAAGGGATTATTGGGATCTGTGATATGTAAAAGTGGGGTTGTCGCAATTGCTACTTTCCATTTCTCCTCTTTGTCTTGTAGACCCATTTCCATCCAATGATTTTTTTATTATTTGGTTTCGGAACCAAATCCCATGTCTCATTCTCCGTCAATGCATCATACTCCTCATGGATAACTTTCTCCCAATTTTACTTACCTTTTGCCTCATCATATGTAGAAGGATCCTCTTCTGCTTTCGCTATGTAAGCATAATCTTTAGTGGTTAATAATGAAGTATCATAACTATACCTTATGGGTTTATTTATGTTCTAACTTCTCCACTCTTTGAAGTCTTCGGTTCTTCATATTCTAGATCAAACCTTGGCATCTCTATATTATCAATTTGAGCATCGACAATCTCTTCATAATCATGAATTTGACTCTTTGATTTCCCTTTTCTTTGGGTCATGACTTCTTCATCACCTGCATGAACATTAATTGTACTTGCATACCAAGTACCTTGCTCATCAAATGTAACTGGATGGACTCCACAATCTGTAACCCATCTGCTTATCATCATAACCATGAACCCATACTTTTTAGCTTTAGGTTCCAATTTATGCCTTAATTGAGATGGTACATATGCATAAGCCAAACATCCTAACACTTTGGAATGATGTAAGGTAGGTCTCTTACCCCACCATGCCTCATATGGTGTCATACCATTCAAACCCTTACATGGAAGTCTATTAACCAAATAAGTAGTTGTATTCATAGCCTTAGCCCACAAATAATTAAGGCAATTTTTCAACTTCATCATTGACCTTGCAAACTCAACAAGAGTTCTATTTCTCCTTTTCACTACACCATTTTGTTGAGGATAATACATGCAACTAAATTCCCTTTTTATACCTTCATTCTGTAAGTAATCATTGAACTCATTAGAGAAATACTCTCCCCCTCTATCTGATCTTAGTCTCTTCAATTTTTGCCATGTGATTCTCTTTGCATACACATGATAATGTTTAAATGTATTTGAACACCTCTTATTTATCTTTGATCACATGTATAGTGATCCACTTGGTAGCATCATCAACATAAATCACATAATATCTCGAATCATATATGCTAAAGTTCTTTGATGGACCCCACACATGAATTCACCAATTCAAGCTTCTCTGAATACATAAACCCTTTCTTATCATAAGTATTCTTATGAGCTTTACCCAATTGACATGCTTCACACTTGTATGTCATGTGTTGACCTACAATATTAGGCAATCCAAGCATTTAACCATTGTTAATCACATCCTTAACACCTCTTTCATTGAAATTTCCAAGCCTTTTGTGCCAAAGATCTAACTCAGAGATCTTATTTTCTCCATAAGTGAACTAGGCATGACCAACATTGCCTTGAATATTTAATGTGAAGAGCCTTCCTTCTTTCTTCCCTGAAACAATTTGTTTATACCCATGGCTAGGGTCTTCAACATAAACTCCATCATTAATGAACCTTACTTCATATCCTTTTTCTACAATTTGTCCTACACTTATCAAATTCTTTGGAATTGTAGGAACATACAAGACCTTGCTCAAAAGAGTGCTTCCATCCTTGGCCTTTACTCATCCAATGGACTTCACATTATGCTTTGTTTTATCACATGTTTGGACTATATGATTACTCACCTAATTCTCCAAATTAGCCCTCAAAGCTATGTCACTCAGGTGATTACTACACCTTGAGTCAATGTAGAAAACTCTTTGATCTTCACTTTGTTGTTCACATTTTGCATTCATAATTACGATTGAATCTTCTTTCTGATATGAAGCATAATTGTAGTAGGTGTTATTGTAGGATTGACTTTAAAAGCCTCTTCCTGCATTTCTTCCAAAGAAACCTCTACTACCTCTACCTTTGAAATTACTTCTCTGATTTCTATCACCTCTTCCTCTTGAATTAGAGTTCTGATTATATCCTCCACCATTTTGATTATTATACCAACATTCATGAGCTTAATGATTAGTCTTACCACAAATCCAACAAGCTTTGACACCATCTTTATTGTGTTTGCCTCTTCCTCTTCCTTTGCCACCTCCTCTTCCTCGCAAGAAGTTGGCTTGACTCATAGTGCCTTCATCTTCATTCAATTGTTTCTTGCATTTGTTAATCTTCTTCTTGTCCTTTGAATACATTGCTTGACCTGTACTCTTATCAATATCACCTTTGATATCCTTCTCAAAGGTTAGCATATGTCTTAGCAATTGATTCAAATCAAGAGTGAAATGATCTAGTGACAATTCGGTGGATGGAATGAATGGCTTCCACTTATCATCTCCTCTCAAACCTATGACCTTTGATATCCTTCTCAAAGGTTAGCATATGTCTTAGCAATTGATTCAAATCAAGAGTGAAATGATCTAGTGACAATTCGGTGGATGGAATGAATGGCTTCCACTTATCATCTCCTCTCAAACCTATGAGAATTTGTCTTACCAATTTGTCCTCTTCAATGTCTTCATCAACTACTCCTAATGCATCTGCAATATCCTTCATCCTTGCTACATAATTAGAAATAGATTGAGATGCCTTCTTCTTGAATGTGGTGAACTTTGCCCATAAAGATGCCTTCCTTGACTTTGTAGTGTTTTGGAAATGCTCCTCCAAAGCATTCCATATGTCACTTGCACTTTCTAGTCCTCTAATGTGAGGTAGCAACTAATCATTGACTCCCATGTAGATAATGCTCCTTGCATGAGCATCCTTCTTCATCCATGACTTCAAATTTGAGAGCTCTTCCCTAGTTGGAATAGTAGGATCCCTAAATTCTGGTTTTTCTTCTTCACCTATGATGTATCCTATCAGATCTTTGCTCATAAGATGAGCTTCCATCCTCATTGACCAAGCAGGATAGTTTTCTCTATCCAATTTCTCTATCTGAAGAGAATCTCCCATCCTTTCTTAACCTATGCAATAAGTCCTTCAAGTTTTGTGAATAATGAATGTACCTTTAATTCAAATATAGTTCCTTTTGATCCTCTTGATAACTTTCAGGCCTCTTTCTCTTACTTTCACTTCAAACTTTCACCTTTTGAACTTCAAATGTTGATTCTTGTATATCTACAATAGTCGAGGTCCTTCTTTTCTTCAAATCTAATTATTCTTGATCTGATACCATTGATGGAGATGATTAATCTCCAAAAGAACAAGTTATCCTTTTAGAGCATCTCTATATCAAGAATAACTCATAATCACAACCAAATTTGGAAATCTATTGCCAAACTATCAAGACTTGAGTCAAGTGTGAAGAAATTCATCACACAAAAAACTCTGCTGCACTTAATTCACTCATTGACTAAAAAATGTCTAAGTTGTTCAATGAAACTTTTTACAAGGTGACTCCTAAAGTTTTTGCACCTTCTCCAAGTTAAATCACTTCAAAAGAATGATTAGATTTTGAGATTTACTCCAAACAATGTACCTATGTCTGAAACTGTTCTTCTGTGTAGTCGACTTTGACAACTACTAATGCATAGTTCTCCCAAACTAGACCCCGTTTATTCACATGATTTTAGCCACAAGTAGCTTACCTTTCAACTTAAAGGATGAGTGGTTATTTGCTCAAAACCTTACACTGTGCAGGGAGATCTGATTAAAACTTTGACCACCAGGACTACACTTGTTGTTGTCTTCACTTCTTCACATTTACAAATGTAAATGTTCTTGTCTTCAATTCTCTCATCTTGATTATAATTAGCCTCTAAAAGCTTGTATAAAGGTCAATCAACTATAGAATTATACTTGTAAAAAATCATTCCTCAAGAAGATAAGTACAGGAGCACTAAGCAAAAGATCAAGGTGCAACTTTTCAAGTTTCTTCTTCTATTCAAAGAAAATGTGCATCTCATGAGTAGATTACATTCTTCTCATTCTCCAGGACTTTTAATGACCTCTAAATCTCATCATTTATCATCTCTCACATCTATTATATCTATATCCAAGTATACATAGAAATTTACATCCCGACTCACCATGGATACAAAGTTTTTATAGACTAATTACAAGAGTAATATACATGTATATACAAGTCTTCATCTTCTAACCATGCACTCATCTTCAAGGCTCAGATTTTGATCTTTGATTTACTCTTTGACTTCAAACCTTGTCCAAATTATCAATTGGAGATTATCCTCCACCAAAAACATTAGTGTATAGTGTTGTATACACCTTAACATAATGGAGTTACTAAAAGAAAGAACGAATCGCTCATGGAGATGGCAAGGTGTATGGTCAAAAGTGAGGCTTTACCACATAGCTTCTAGCTTGAGGATGTTATGTGTGTAGCATATATACATAATGAGTGTCCCACCATAGCACTACAGTTTATCACTCCATATGAGGCTCAGCATGCTCACAATCCATCCATTGCTTATGTGTGTGTCTTTGGTTGTCACACATGTGCATTAGTGCCTGAACAACAATGCAGGAAATTGGATGACAATGCAATGAAATGTATTTTTGTTGGATATAGTTCTAAAAGCAAAGGCTACCATCTATATCATCCATAGACTAAACACATCTTGGTTATCCGTGATGTTGTTTTTGTGGAAGATGAAATTCAGCCATTACTTTCATGTACTAAAGAGATATGAGTTAGCTCCAAGGATGTGTGTGACACTTTGTTGCCTCTTTCTACAGATGGACAATCAAGTGCTTATCCAAATGAGGCAATTTACCTAGCCTTTGAAGTTTTCACATGATGATGTAGATCATTCCATTTTTTATGCACATTTACATGATGCACTTGTTGATGAGAGGGTTGATATGGAGGAGGCAACAACCATGCTAAAATGATTGGTGAAAACTTTCCATAATAGCAAATTAGATGAACCTCTATCATATTGTACTCCATCAGGATCTCATAATGCTTTTTTTGAATTAGATTTCTATGCAATGGCTACCTCTAGTCTTTATGATGAGAATGAGCCTATTTCTTTGGATGAAGCAAAAAATTCAAAAAAATGGATGGTTGGTATGCAATTAGAATATGATGCTATTATGAAGAATGGTACTTGGTCTTTATGTGACTTGCCTCCATGCAAAAAGGCCATTGTCACTTAATGGGTATACAAGCTAAAGCATAAGTCTAATGCAAGAGTTGACAAGTATAAGGCTAGGATTGTTGCAAAAGGTTATGCTCAAGAGAGAGGAATTGATTTTCATGAGACCTTTTCTCCAACATGTCGAATGACCACTGTTAGTAGCATTTTTGCAGTTGTAGCTCACCATGGTTTGAATATATGTCAGATGGATATTGAAGTTGCATTTCAGAATGTTGACTTACATGAAGAAGTGTACATATTTTAGGCCTATGGTTTTGTGCAAAAAAGGCATGAAAACAAAGTGTTCAAATTGAAAAAGGAATTATATGGTTTGAAGCAAGCACCACTTGCTTGGTATGAAAAGATATATGTGTACTCCATTGCATATGGTTTTGAGAAGAGTCCAACTAAGAGCACCTGATCATTGTTGTCTATATTGATGGCATGCTACTCATTGGTCCTAATGAAAAGCATATCGCCAATTTTACAGCTTATTTGCATGCCTCTTTTGAGATGTCAAATTTGGGGCATTTGCATCATTATCTACGCATTCAATTTATCCAAGTTGATGGTGGAATAGCTCTGCGTCAAAAAAATAGATTGAAACATTATTGTAGTGGTTTGGCCTTGAAGATTGCAAACCTATTTCCATTCCTATGGAAATAGGTTTACAATTGAGTCTTCATGAATTAGAGATGTATTTGATGCCGTTATCTATCAACAATGTGTTCAATGCTTGATTTACTTATCCATTACTAGGCTATATATTGAGTTTCCTATCTCATGAATGAGCAAGTTTATGAATTGCCTAGGTGTCGAGCATTGGCACGCAGTTAAATGCATCTTTTGCTACTTGAGTGGTATCGGACTACTTGGATTGTCTTATCCCAAGGAAGGATCACTATCACTAGATTTACATGTTTTTTTACTCTGATTGGGCTTGTTTCTATGACACTCCTATGTTCACTAGTGGTTTTTGTTTCATTCTTGGTAGATTATGCATATCTTGGTTGAGCTAGATGCAACCTACTGTGACCACTTCTAGTTGTGAGGTTGAGTATAGGGTAGCTTTCATAGCCACTGTTGAGTGTGTGTCACTCACATGCCTTCTGCTTAATTTAGGTGTTGTTCAATCTTGTGCAACCACCATCTTCACTCAAAGTCAGAGCACATTGACTGTTGCGAGGAACCCTATGTTCCATGCTCGCACAAAACAAATAGAGCTACATTATCATTATGTCAAGAGATGTTCTCTGCTAGAGAGATCAATTTGGCATATGTGCCCACATAGGATAACATCGCAGATCCACAAAGGCTCTACCTTGGGGGAATTTTGAAGCTTCCTACAAAGCTTTTGACTTACTTTCTTTTGTGTATTGATCTCTTTTCACATAGCTTGGAACTTCCTTATACATAAGTGAGCTTGTTGTTCAGTGCATCACTCCTAGGGGGGATTTGTTGATATATTTTGGTAGTGATGTGTGTGAAGACACTAGGATGGCTATGGTACTTCTTTCCCTTTTTAGGAGGTTTTTTCCCCCGGCTTGTAGATATGCCTATAACTCTAAAACTAGGATGGCTATGGTACTTCTTTCCCTTTTTAGGAGGTTTTTTTCCCTCGGCTTGTATATATGCCTATATATAAGTGAGCTCGTTGTTCAGTACATCACTCCTAGGGGGGATTTGTTGATATATTTTGGTAGTCATGTGTGTGAAGACACTAGGATGGCTATGGTACTTCTTTCCCTTTTTAGGAGTTTTTTTCCCCCGGCTTGTATACATGCCTATATGTCATGGAGACTTTCCTAAATCAAGTGAAGAAAATGATGCAAGGAAAAAAAGTAAAATCTAAGATGACAAAGATTGAACAAGATGAATACTTTTTTATAGAACTTAATGAAGATGATCATGCAAAGAAGGGGGAGAATTCCTAGTCCTACAAGCATCCAAACCAATGGACAAGTAAAGTACGAAGGTCTAATAGGTTAAGGTATCCAATTAAGAGGCTTACCCATGCTTGCCTATATTCATTCATGGCTATGGCTAGGAATTTCACATACATCAAAAAAGTTATTGAAAACCCAAACGCTTGAAAGAAGCAAATTCATGTGTGGAATGAAAAGTGGCTATCAAAGAGGAAATTAAATCTTTGGAGGACAACAACACTTTAACATTGATTCAAAGGAAGAAAGATATGAAGGTCATTGGGGATAAGCGAGTGTAGAATGTAAAGAAGCAGTCAGATGGTAGCATTGCTATGTATAGGGAAAAACTTGTAGCAAAATGATTTTCTCATACCTATGGTATAGATTATGAAGAGACTTTTAGACCTATTGCTAAGGTTACTCCCATCACAAAAAACATTGGATGTCCTGCTAGCAAGTGTTTGAAGGTGTACCATCTGGATGTGAAGAATGCTTTCCCAAATGGAGAACTAGAGGAGGTGGTCTACATGGACCAAGCATTAAGGTTTGAAGACAAAATCCAATGTGAATAATTTTGCATGTTAAATAGGAAACTCTATGGCATGAAGCAATCCTAGAGAAGAGAAAGAGAAGAAGAAGTATTATATTATTGTATCCATATAAAATACCTCTCAAAAAATAGCTTCTTGAGGAAGCCTCAACCTCCAAGCCACCTGGAGCTATAACAATCTCTTTCACACTCATGCTCTTAAACTCACTCTCACTCACAATCTTACTCTCAATCTCAATCACAAGGTAATTTCCTACAAATCTCCCTCAAAATTGAGTCTTTGATTGATTTTCAAGGAAGAACGTGATCCACCAAATCTAGCAAAAGTCGTGTGTCCCCAACTTGCATGGAAAAACATTCATAAAAGCATGAATTTGTACTATTCAACTACATTCTTTAGTAAAAACCTATCAAAAATATAAGAAAAAGCAAAAAAAAAAGACATATTCATCTACATCCAAAATATGCATTAGAACACATTAGCATCAAAATCACGAATTTGAATAAAAATAGAAGCCCACGTTTTTTAAGACTTGGCAAAATCGTTAATTTATGGGCCCTTCAACTCAACAATAATGCAGCATTTCAAAATGCTTGTGAAAGGTAAAAATATTTAGCTCGTCGATTCACACAATAGTATTAGAGATGCACTAGGTCCAAATTGGCCTCGAGATATGAGTTTTGGTTTGTGCAAGTTTAGAAATTATAGAGAGAGAATGAAATCAAGGCATTATCTTACATTGAACTAAATCTAGAGCTAGAAACAAAGTATTTAAAACATGATTCATATAACTTTCACAAAGGCGCTTTATTCTCCTATGGGTGCTCTAACTTTCTATCATACAACATCCTCCTTGATTCTTCCATCTTCATGTTCAATTTTCAACTAGAAAACATGATGCAAAGCAAATTTAGAGAGAGAATATAAAATTGTCATCCCTAAGTTTTTTCCATATGCATAAAATGACCTAAGTATGCATTCTAAACATTATCCACACAATGTATAAGAGAAAGTTGAAAATGAATTATTTCACTACAAAAAGGTCTATTATAAGTTTTTCCCGATTTAAGAAGTATGTTGAGTTGAAAAGAAGGATATTGTTCCAAAAAATAATCTAATTTCACCCAAGTTGAATCTTCAATTGGATATGTGTGCCATTTTTTCAATATATCTACTACAAATCTACTTCTAAGTAATCTTTTTCTCCTATCTAATATTATTTCAAGTCGAAGCTCAAAAGAGCCATCACCTTTCAACTTACAGTTGTCTCGCAGAGCATGAGTAGCATTAGTTACATATCTTTAAAATAAGATATACAAGATTCACATTTACATTTTCATACAATTCCAACAAATAAGCAAGATATCCATTCTTTTTCAAAACTATAAAAGGACTTGCATATCGAGGAGAAAATTTATGATCCTTCCTAGTAACCAGTTAGATCAGTGAGGATTGACTTTAAAAAATAATGTGTCATTTGTTTCAAGATCAAGTGATCTTCTCTTCAAACCTTAGAATTTCTTTTACCTTTTATGAGCTTCTTTTATGTGTTGCTTAACTTTTTCAAGTCCTTCATCCATCTTCTTAAGCATTTCTTTAGATACTTCTACTTTATTTGGAAAACCAAAAAAGCAGGGTGGAGTCAAACAAGTATAACCATACATAGCCTCAAACAAAATCCTTTCTGTAGATGCATGTCATGCACTATTATATTCAAACTCAATTAAGGGAAAATATTCACTCCAATTATCTTACTTTTCATTCACATACATATGCAACATATCTTAAGTACCTAAATAACCCTCTTGGTTTTCCCATCACTTTGTGGATGGAAATTTGTACTGATACAAAGTTAAGTCCCAATCAATTCAAGTGCTTCTTTCCAAAATTTTGATGTGAATCTAGAGAATCTATGAGAAATTATGTTTTTATTCATTCCATGCAGTCAAAAAAAATCTTTAACAAATACTTTTGCAACAACCAAGGCGGAATCAATCTTTTCATAGGAAATAAATGTGCCATCTTTGTAAATGAGAAAACTACCTCAAATATGATATCATGTTTACTTATAGTCATAGGAAATTTAGTGATGAAGTCTATAAAGATAGACTTCCACTTCTAATCTTGGAACATCCAAAGGTTGTAGCATTCTAGGCATTCTTTTAACCTCATATTTCACTTGTTGACACTTTAAAAATTCATTAACATATTGTCTAATATTGCGCTTCATACATGGCCAAAAGAAAGATTTTTTTTTTTATGACTCAAAACATATGCACAAATGATTGTCATAATATAAAGATCCATTTTGCAGATGAATTTTGTCTTACTATATCAATCCTCTCTTTGCATACGAAAAAATCAAGATAGGTGCATAAAAGGAGTCTTGTTTCACTTATTTTCTCATTTGATTGAGAAAAATTGAATTTATTATAGAAAGAAGATCGCATAAATGTTTATAATTCAATGAGCTTATGTTCATCACCACCCATATACTTAATGTATAAATCATACTCATTTAATAGTTCAATAGAATATTTTTTCCTATTATTAAGCAGTGGTTGTGTGAAAATGTATTTGAGACTCCAATGGTCTATTTTCAATTCAAAGTTAACCCCTAAAAAAAGGTGTCTCCAATGCTTATGTGCATATACACAAGCAAGGATTTCTAGATCATGTGTAGGATAATTAAGTTCATGTTTTCATAATTTTCTTGATCATATGCAATCAACTTTGCATCCTATGGAAGAACACATCCTATTTGAATGCCACTTGCATCACATGCAAGCACAAGAGGTTTTTCCATTTTCAATATCTTCAAATCAGAATTTTTAATGGATTTTTGTTTCAATGATTCAAATGATGTAACAAGCCTTACTCCACATAAATCCTACATTTTTTTTATTCCAAACTATTGTTATCACTTTATCCTGGTTTATAAAGATCCATTTTGCAGATGAATTTGTCTTACTATATCGATCCTCTCTTTTCAAATGATTGTCATAATATAAAGATCCATTTTGCAGTTGAATTTTGTCTTACTATATCAATCCTCTCTTTGCATACAAAAAAATCAAGATAGGTGCATAAAAGGAGTCTTGTTTCACTTATTTTCTCATTTGATTGAGAAAAATTGAATTTATTATAGAAAGAAGATCACATAAATGTTTATAATTCAATGAGCTTATGTTCATCACCACCCATATACTTAATGTATATATCGTACTCATTTAATAGTTCAATAGAATATTTTTTCCTATTATTAAGCAGTGGTTGTGTGAAAATGTATTTGAGACTCCAATGGTCTATTTTCAATTCAAACTTAACCCCTAAAAAAAGGTGTCTCCAATGCTTATGTGCATATACACAAGCAAGGATTTCTAGATCATGTGTAGGATAATTAAGTTCATGTTTTCATAATTTTCTTGATCATATGCAATCAACTTTGCATCCTATGGAAGAACACATCCTGTTTGAATGCCACTTGCATCACATGCAAACACAAGAGGTTTTTCCATTTCAATATTTTCAAATCAGAATTTTTAATGGATTTTTGTTTCAATGATTCAAATGATGTAACAAGCCTTACTCCACATAAATCCTACATTTTTTTTATTCAACACTATGAGGGTATTAGCCACATTAGAGAAGTCGTTACTATGGTCTATCATATTGAACTAATCCTTACAATTTTAGGAACAGACCAATAAATTATTGTTATCACTTTATCCTGGTTTATATGAATTCCCTCTTTAGATATGAATCTTCCTAGATACACAAGTTTGTCCTTAACAAAGAAACACTTACTCCTCTTTCCATACAATTTTTGTTCTCTAAGAGTTAGGAAATTTTTCTTGAGATGAACATGATGTTTGCAATCATCTTTAGAGTATACAAATGTATCATCAAGAAAAACTAAGATGAATTCATCTAAATAATCATGAAAAATATTGTTCATCAAGCATATGAATGCGACAAGAGTGTTTGTTAATCCAAAAGGTAAAATTATAAACACATAGTGGCCATAAAGTGTTTGAAAATTTGTTTTGGGTATGTCATGTAGTTTGATCCTAATTTGGTGATATCCAGATTTTAAGTCAATCTTAGTTAATTCAGTGACTCCACTTGATGGACCTAATAAGTCATCTATGTGAGGGAGTGGGTACTTTCTTCTTCATAAATAAAATAGGTACTCCCCAATGTGAAGCACTTGGTCTTATCAAGCCATTGTTCAAAATATCATCGAATTGAATCTTAAGCTGATTTCATGCATCTATGTTAAATATATAGGGTGATCTAGAATATGGTTCAATCACTAGATACAAGTGGATGGAGTGATCACTTTGCCTAGCTAAAGGTATACTAGACAAATTCTTTTGGAAATACATTTGCATATTCTTTCAAATGATTTTCTAAATGATTCAAAAGATTTCCGTCATTATCTTCCTCATGTAGATTGTTCAAACACACTACCAATGTTCTACATCCATCATGTATACCTTTACTTATCTCCATAGCAGTAGAGATCTTTTCCTATCCATACGATAGTGTGGAGAATAGTAATGTTTCTCTATGTGCTCTTTAAATTCCTTCCATAAAACTAGACTAGAATATGTTTGAGTTTACATATAGGACTTCCACCATAGCTTTGTGATACCAAGCAGATCAAGGATCTCAACCTTCACCTTAAACTCCTCACTAAATTTTTAGAGATCAAAAATCTCCTCTAGCTATTCAATCCATGCCCCTAGATCTTTTTCGCTCTTCATCTCATCATTAAAATCATTCCATTTTTCCTTCTTGAAGACTTGATTGAGGGAAAACTCAATAGCCTCCATAACTTCATAATTAAGTTTTTTTCTTTCTCTAGGCACACTAGATGTTCCTCCACCTTCACCCACTTCATCTTCAGCTCCACAAACAAACTTGTAATTGCTTTCAGCCTCATTCTTTGAATATTTGAACAAGAATATTCTAAATAAGCTTCTCCTCCTTGTGAATCTTTTATGTAAAACATTCCATAGTTTTTGAGGATCCATTCTTCTCAGATACCACTTGTACCACTTCCACAATCACAATCTTTCTCCAATCCCAAGCTTCCAATCATTAAAGCATATTAGAAGAGTGCAAACCAAAACTTGCACAAGATAAGAGAAAATTTGATGTGGTAGAGTAGAGAAAGACAAGATCTAGTATTAGATTATTATAATCATATACAATAGCTCTTACAAAAACGCTTCGTGATGAAGCCTTGATATCCAGACCACCTGCGAGCTATCATAATCGCATTCACACTAACACTCTCAATCTAACTCTCACTCATAATTTCACTCTCAATCTCAATCACAATGTAATTTCCTCCATTTGATCTTTGGCCTCCTCTTGTATGATGCGGCAAATATCCCTCAAAATAGAGTTTTCATCTACCCTCAAGGAAGTGTGTGATCCACCAAGTTTAGCAAAATTCAAGTATCCCCATGTTGCATGCCAAACATTCACAAATCATGCATTTGTAGTATTCAATTGCTTTCTTTAGCACACGTCTCAAAAGTAGAAGAAAAGGCAACAAAAAGACATACCCCTCCACATCCACAGTATGCATGAGAACACATACGTATCAAAATCCACTTTTTTTTTCAATTGTTGGAAAAGTTGACACTTTCTAGGCCTTGTAAATAAAAAAGAATGCGGAATTCAAAAAGGCTTGTGGGAGGCAAAAATGTTCAGCCTTTCGATCTGTAAAATGGTGTTAGAGATGCTCTAGGTCCAAATGAGCCTCAAAGTATCAATTTTGAGCCCTACAAGTTTAGAAGTCTAGAGAGAGAATGAAATAAAGGCATTGTCTTGCACTAAATTAACTCTAGAGCCTAAAATGAGATACTTAAAACATGATTCTAAAAATTTTCACAAACACTTTTATTCTCCTATTTGTGCTCTACCTTTCTATCATAGAGCATTATTTTTTATTCTTCCATCTTCATATTTAATTTTCAGCTAGAAAACATGATGCAAACTAGATTTAGAGACACAATTTAAAACTTTTCATCCTTAAGTATTATCCATATGCATAAAATGACCTAAGTGTCAATTCTAAACATTATCCACACACTGCATAACAGAAAGACAAAAATGAAGTATTCTCCTATCAAAAGGCCTATTACATATAGACTAAGTATTCTTAAGTCTCCTCAATGCTTTGGTCTTAACTCTGCATATTGTTAGAGAAACCATGTCCAGGGTGAACAATGGTCTCTTTGTGTGTGTCTAGTTAAGGGAGTGAGTATTTTTTCTTCGATGCATTGGTTTTTTGAGTGGAAACAAGTACTTTGAGTTGTGTTAACAAGGTCACTTCATCTTGTTACAATGAGAAAAAGGACCTTGGGCTCATTCCATATATATGAACTCATAGAAACATTGATTAGAGGGGAGAGAGGTGTCTACTAATACACCTATTAGGCCATTCATGCTTCAAGTTGTAAAGGGAAGTTGAGCATTCATCCGTCAAATATTTGCCCACCATCATGGGAATCAAATTACTCGTATGCATATACTAATGCTTTTACCTAGAAACATATACTTTACAAAGTGTAATAGCTAAGGGAGGAAATATGCAACATACTATTCTCAGTAAAAAGAGGCACTCCTTTTTATTTCTAATACACTTATATTGTTGTTTAAAAGACACTACAATGTCCATAAAAGTTTAGTTTTCTTATTTCCCAATATCATAGAAGAGGAGACATCAAAGTGATTATGGAAGGTTCTTTAATCTGGAAATCATCCACAAATTTATAATTTTTTCTTGGAATGCATATGAAATGCATTTTGAGTACATTTTAGCAAAAGCACATGAGATTCAGTAGTGTGAATCCGGAGTGGAAGTCTAAGGATCTATACAGATTTTTTCACGAAGGATTTGGGCTAACCTCATCACATTTTGAGAATTAAAATCAATAATGAAAAACAACAATATCCCCTTATTCATGTATTCCATAAAACGTTGATTCTAATGATACTCAAGGTGTTTAACATGGCTGAACCAGAAGCGCTTGGAGTTTCTCTGCAACCACCTGCTACTTTCATGTTCCTCTCAAATCCGGAAAATTGGTATATCCACTCTTAAAATTGAATATATTTCAAACAATGAGGCATTCAAACACATACAGTAGATGTTTCAGTCTTGAGTCTCACATTCAAGAAGAAATACCTCAGGTGGATAGAGTCAACCTTTGGAATATATTTCAAACAATGAGGCATTCAAACACATATAGTAGATGTTTCAGTCTTGAGTCTCACATTCAAGAAGAAATACCTCAAGTGGCTAGAGTCAACCTTTGAAGACAATGAGTCTATTAATGCATCGATGAAGCATCTCTCCAACCAAGCAACAACGCCACTCACAAACAAGTTTTGAGTGTAAACTGTAAGAATCAGCCTAGTCTTAGTCTTTGTGTTCATAAATCACGTCTCCATGGGCAGGGCATCACAATCACGACTCACAAAGTGAAGTATAAGATTTTAATAAGAAGCAATGAGTTTTTGGGTTCATGAATCATCGTTCATGTGTGCAATTCTGCAATGGGCAACGTTACATGCATGCAGTCATGATTCACAATTGAAAGGTAAAATTCAATACCCGTGGGGCAACTTCCATTTTGGCTTGCATGGTTGCTAGCTAATTTTTACATTTTACAGATTATACCTGATCTGTTTATTCACAAATTTACATTTAAGCAAAAAGCCATTTGACTAGTGCGGAACGCTCTGAAAACTTACTGTGTGTGTGTGTATATATATATATATATATATATATATATATATATATATATATATATATATATATATATATATATATATATATATATATATATATATATGTGTGTGTGTATATATGTATGTATGTTTGTATGTATCTGTGTGTATAGAGAACTCTTTGTCGCATATGATGCCTTGATAATATAACTGGGTGTCTTATGATGACTACAGTATACATATGGGTGTCCTTATATCATGCTTAGGCATCATATCATGCCCCAAAAGCTTTGGGCAGCCCATTTGAGCATCAAATTTAATTGATCTTGGTGGCTACATCAATGATGTGATAACACAGTGTTTTGAGGTTGGTACAACGTCAGTCAATGGGCCCTGAAACGATAAAACACAGAGGTTTCGAGTAACAAAACATTTGTGCTCTAAACATCTATATTTACCTTGTGAGGTTGATTGGCATTCGAGCCCTTTGAACGGGATTTTTGTCGGACATTGTATGCGCTTCTTTTGTTCGATATCGTGGTTAGGACGTCCAAAGGCAGGCATCGAGACAAAACTGAATAGGAAAAAGTACACTACACTGCACGACACTCTTTGCTTTTGAAGAAAAAAAAAATTATATCCGTCGTCATTGCATGCAGTACGTATTCCGCTTTTCAGGAAAGAAAAGATGCGCCAATGTTGCGTCAATCAATGTCTTCGAGAACGACAAATCTCTTACAAGAGATTCTCGAATGAAAGGCATTCTTACAGAAACTAATGTCCGGTCAAGAAAAAGAACATATCTTCTGCTGTGCGAATCAACATTGAATATATACTGTTGATATGTTGGTCTGTCGTACGACATGAAAGAAAGGATTTTCATCAACTTGATTTTCATACTGAGACAATCTATAAAAATTGCTTTGACGTAAGCTGGAGAAACGGACTCTGGACTCATAGACGTAGCATATACTGCATGAACAGGGAGCTTCTGTAGATCATTGTCTTCCTCCTCAAAGTGGGTTCCATGTACGTAATGGAGTTCGGAATCACACACAGATTTTCGGAACATATATTTGTATGCCCGCATTGGTGAGACCATCACCTCTTCTCAGTCGAGAACTTCGAGTACCGTCGAGAACTGCAATCCATGCGCCAAGCTAGGCTTCGGCAGTTGCTTCAGAGGGCTCCAGTTCGGAAGGCCATACGTGGGTGTTGATGTAAAACAATTGTATTTTCTTTAAAGCAAAATGGAAGTTCTGCAATAGCCAACTCTCCGAGACTTTAATTAATAAAGAAAAGAACCTACAAGTGAATGGCTTAGTACCCATGAGACTCACCGAATCCCACAAAGCAAGGGAAGATCAAACAAATTTAGAGAGCTCTACAAAGAAGGTATATCACTCTATAATCTCTTTCATGTGAGGCCCACTTGCTTTTAATCTTATTATTCTTTAGGAAAAACACCATATGATGTCTGAAAGGTAGGAATTTCTTACAATTCGAAATTCTTTTACCTAACAAGAAAAGATAATTTTCTAACAACCATTCTTTAAGAGGGCTTCCAAAATTGGCAGTACACCTCTTCTTCCAGATCTTCTAGAGGATCTCACCTCTAATTGCACTCCACAAAGATGAGAAACATCCAATCGCTTCACCCAACAATGCTTGCTTCCATAGGATTCATCTTTAAAACTATAAGATATTCTCAAGGGTACGCTAGACCAACATTGAATTTGGGCACGAAAAGAAGGGGTGCCCTATGTCCTTGTTGCCACATAAGCATCTTTTGTACCATGGGGGTAACCTGCTAATTTTGCTAGCCTTTGCATTCGTCCAAATTCTTTGGTGGAGGATTTACCACATAAGCACCAACTTTTTTATCTCAATGAGTGGATGCCAAAGTGAAAGGAAATCCACTGTATTTCCCAGGGGCCACGGAGCTCCATCATCATTGTCTATCTGTTCTTCCGCTCCATGCGCTTGTTTTGTATGTTAATGTACCATATAAGTGATCAAATTTGCCGTATTCCTGTTCTGACTTGAATATATTTTATAGACTACAAACAGCTTTTCAGACAAAGCGGGTTCAAAAAGATCATCAGTGGTTATTGTCGAAGTCAGTCGCTAGGGAGTTACCATCATGGTTCTGAATCTGTTTTTTGCAGCCATTTTGTTGTTACACAAGATTTTCTGTTTATCTATCTGCATTTTCCTCTTATGTATTGAAAAGATGTTCTCCTCGTAGCTGAGATATCACCAAAGACATGCAAAACAATGACTCTTCGTCCAGTGGTCTATCAAAAGTGATGTGAAAGTTCTATCACTTTGTTCTTTTCCGTACCATGACAGATTAGTATTAAAGTGTGACAACTTTGTTGGTGATTGTAAGTTTGTACAATCAGTCCATGTGAAGCCCTTTCTATCACTCACTTTATAATACTTGGTGCTTCTATATTGAATGGTCTTATTATCGATTTTACTAGAATAGGTTGTGGTCTTGGTTTCTTCAAGAATCTGACGGCTTTCTCCTCTTTCAAGAAATGTCGTACTCATTTAAGATAACAGAATTGTAATCTACATTCTAGAGATGGGAGTCGAAGATGTTTGATGTGATGGTAAAAACCTTGTCACATGCACTGAAGATCGAGGGTTTAAGGCCCATAAACCATCTAACATCCCCTCTTACAAAGTGAGGATACTAGGGGTCTCCAAGCCATGGGTTGCTTTTGCTAATTTCAAGCATAATGGAAGAGTAAGTATGCAATCAAGCTTCAGAAAAAAAATCAAGAGGATTGAAGGGAACTCTAAACTCTTCAACACAAAAAACTTGAAGCTGATTTTCTTTTATCACAAGCAATACGGGAGCATAGTGATGGTTAGCACGACACAATTTTGTCACTTCATGATTATGTATTTCGTGGCGTTAAGCATCGAGGCTGGATCGTCGTTTAAAGGACGCTACTTTGGATGGTATTTGAGAGGCTATTAGCGATGTTAATTCAAGCATTGCTAATGTGAGTCATATATGTGGCACATTGAGAGTGTCCCATATGCGATGTTAAAATGTGTCCCATATGCTATGGTAAAAGCATCACATATGCGACACTCGCTAATATCACACATGTGATGGTTTAGAGGATTACATATACTATGCCTACACATTGCATATGCGACGATTACTTTTGACCAAAATTAAAAAAAATGCATGGCTCTTTGATTATCATTTTGCATGCATCTTATCAAAGAGTGATCCAACGTTCATATCTATGTTGTGCATGCAAGCTCAAGACCTCTCCTTCTCAATCTTTCTCTCTCTCTCGTCTATTCTCTATCTCTCTTTATCTCTCTTCCTCTCTCTGTATCTCTATCTCCCTCCCTCTCTCTCTCTCTCTCTATCTCTCTCTCTCTATTGCATGTTATTCAAGAAGTTCACGGAGCATAATATATGGCTAATTATTGTAATTACTATTTTCATTGTTTTTATATCATTTAAATTTTTTTGTTCTCATTAATTAACATAATCACACTTACACATTCACATGCACATATGCATGCACATGCATGCACATGCATGCTCATGCATGCACATACACATGCACACACACGTACATACACATAATTACACACATACACATACACACATATAAACACACATACACATACTCATACACATGCACATACAAACATATACACACATTCACATACACATGCACATACACTTACACATACAGACATGCATATGCACAAACATATCTACATGCACATACACATGCATGCACATTCACATGCATCCACATGCACATGCACATGCATATAGTTATGTTAGTATATGATTAATGTCTACCCCTAATGATTGTATGCACATTTTGTAAGGCCCCCATTATGAGGAGAAGCCAAGCGTGCATTACCCAATTGATGGGAATCCAAACTTGCATGTTGGATGAAGGTCATATAGGACCATGTAAGGTATTGTAAGGAAAGGGAGTTACTAGGGTCCCCAATTGTGGGGTCCGTGCAACGGTGAACAGCCCCGACTTGGGTGTCCAAGGGGGTCAGCGGCCCCCCTGGTGTGGGTCCGGGGGCTAGCGGGCCCTGTGGTGGGGGTCCAAGGGCTAGCGGGCCCCCTGGTGGGAATTCAAGGGCAGCACACCTAACATGATGATAAAGGGAATATTCCATGGAATATTCCCTATCAGAGTCAAAAATCATTTATATTTGTTAGGTCGGTTCAACCGGCCTAAGCCATGTATGGCAATTACGCAAGCGGTGGCCGCCCACACTTTACCACCCATGTATAAACATCCACGGAAGGCCACCCATGATCCTATATGTACATGACTTCTACACTACCTGAGACATGGAATTGAGCCAGCATACCTCTACCTTATATCTCCCTATCTAAAGTTGTCTAGATCACCATTTAAGCTCTATCTTGAGAGCGCATGGGTGGACAACACCATCATCTTTGTACTTGTTGTTAGCAAAAAATTGTTGAGATTCTTCTATATTTGTTACTTTCTCTGCTACTTCTCCTGTGTTATATTGCGTAATTATTGTCTTACATGGTATCAGAGCCGTAAGGTTCGAATAGCTTGAGAAGTGTCACTATTTTAGCCTACTAGCAGACTAGAATATCAGTAGATTATTCAAGTGATTACATGATGGCTTCATAATCGAACACTGGTCTTGGTGCTTCAGCTAATGTTAATGTTGCACATATTCGAATTCACCCACCTGCTTTCACTGAAGGGAAGCTGGATGGAACCAACTATACACTCTAGAAGTTCAAACTTTCTGCAATTTTGGACTCCTATGAATTACTTGACACTGTCATGGGACCGATGAGATTGGATCCAGAGCCTATACCAGTTGAAGATCCAGCAAATTCAAGATTGATGATTCAGCCAGATCCAGATCTTCTACGAGCTTGGAAGAGGCGGAATGATGATGCATTATGTGCAATTGTCACTAGTGTAAGTGATTTTGTGCTTACTTTAGGTCAACATACTACTAAAGCACATGAGGCTTGGATCATATTGGCTCGTCAATATGAGACCAAGAACCACACTAGGATACAGAATTTAGAAAATCAATTGTCAAATGAAAAGCATTCTGATTCTGAAAAGGCTAAAGATTTTATCAAACGGATAAAACATCTTCAAGATCAACTGGCTCGAAGATGTGTACGTGTTCTTCTAGCAAAGTATGATGGATTATTAACAACCATTAACACTCAGGTAAGACCAAATCCCCTTACATTTGAAGAGTTTTGTGCTATGCTTTTAGAAGAAGAGATGCGGTTAAAGAATCGGCAAAGTACAAGTGATGCTGCATTCTCAGCAAATGCAAAAGGTAAAGGCTCTTCTAATGGATCAAAGAACAAGTCAAAGAAGAAAAAGTTCAGAGGAAGTTGCTTCTATTGTGAAAAGAAAGGCCATGCCATCAAGGATTGCAGAAAGAAGCAAGCTGATGAACGGAATGGGACTGTAAAATTATCATGGAAGAACAAAGAGTCTGCAAACAGCACAGAGTTGGAACTATGGGTAGCTATTGAAGAGGTATGCTCATGTGCTCAAACTCGTGTTGATGAACCATAGATTTTAGATAGTGGAACCTCTCGCCATATGACTAGTAAAAATGATTGGTATAGTTCTCTAGTTCCTCTGCGGGAATCCATCAATGTAGTGGTGGGAAATGACTCCAAGTGTCCAGCAGAAGGAACTAGAACCATCTCCTTTATCACTTCTCCAGGTGTTGAGAAAATGTTATCCGATGTTCTCTATGCACCTACACTTAAAAGAAATTTGTTGTCAGGTTTTGCAATAAGAGATCGTGGACTCGAAGTTCACTTCAATAAGAGTGGTGCAGAAATCATGGATGTATCAGGTAATGTAGTAGGTAAAGGCATAAGACGTGATAACTTGTATGATTTAAGTGCCTTAACTACTACAGAAGATAAAGATGTGAGCAGGTAGGCACCAACAATTTGGGAATCTCGGATTTGCAGTTTTGAAGGAGATGCAAAGAACAGGGATGGTTGCTCATTTTCCTGCATTTTTAGAGTTGTAGGAACCTTGTGAAGCTTGTATGATGGGCAAGCAACAATGAACACTTCAAGAAATAGGGGGGCATAGCGACGCCCCCGAATTGAAAAAAAACGGGTGCCGTCGCTTATGCGACGCTGGCGTCGCATAAGTGACGGTCAATTTTTTTATTTTTTTTTTTAAGCGACAGCCGTCGCATAAGCGATGCTAGCGTCGCTTATGTGACGCTCAATTAATAGCATCGCAAATACCGTTGCTAATGAGCGACGGTATGTGCGACGTTGGCAAACTGAAGAGCGTCGCATATGCGACACTCTGCAATGTAAAAAAAAAAAATCGATTTCTCCCGGAACATTTGTGCCGGGATTTGGACACGAGAGACCAAGAAGAGAGGGAGAGAGAGAGAGAGAGAGAGAGAGAGAGAGATGCATCTACTTGCAAGGTATGCGCACACACACACACTTACACACACATACATATGCATACACACACACATATACACACATAGACACACACACACATACACATAGACACACACACATACACACAAATACACACACATATACACACATACACAAATAATGTTGCATACACACATAATGCATACACATGCACACACATATACACATACATATACACACACATACACACACACATACACACACACACATATACACACATACACACACATATATGCATACACACACACATAGAGAGACATGCACACACATAAACATACATGCATACATAATGCATATGCATATCCATACATCCATACATACTTACATGCATACACACACATATGCATACATAATGCATATGCATATGAGTACATACATACATACATACTTACATACATACACACACATATGCACACATAGACACATATACACACATAGACACATACACTTGCATATGAGTACATACATACATACATACTTACATACATACACACACATATGCACACATAGACACATATACACACATAGACACATACACACACATAAACACATACACACACATATACATACATACATGCATACACATACACACACATATGCATACATAATTCATACACACACATACACACATATGCATACATACATGCATACACATACACATATAGACACATACACACACATAGACACATACACACACATACACACACATATGCATACATACATGCATACACATACACACACATATGCATACACATACACACACATAGACACATACACACACATATGCATACATAATGCATCCACACACATACACACACAAATGCATACATACATGCATACACATACACACATACACACATACACACACATACACATGCACACATAGACACAAACACATACACACATAGACACATACACACACATACACATGCATACACATACATATGCATACATACATGCATACACATACACACATAGACACATACACACACATAGACACATACACACATAAACACATACACACTCATAGATACACACACACATACACACACATACACACATAGACACATACACATGCATACACACACATACACATGCATACACACATACAGACACATATACACACACATACACATATACACACATACACACACATATATGCATACACACACACATAGAGAGACATACACACATATACACATACATGCATACATAATGCATATGCATATGCATACAATGTACATACATACTTGCATGCATACATAATGCACATGCATGGATACATACACACACATAGACACATACACACATAGACACATACACACACATAAACACATACATACTCATAGATACACACATATACACATAGACACACACACACACATACACACACATATACACACACATACACACATAATGATGCATACTACACATGCATACACACATACAGACACATATACACACATATATGCATACACACACATAGAGAGACATACACACACATACACATATATGCATACATATGCATACATACATACTTATATGCCTACATAATGCACATGCTTACATACACATACGTAATTCATACACACACATATGCATACATAATGCATACACATACATACACACATATGCATACATAATGCACATACATAGATACATACACACATAGACACATACACACACATAAACACATACATACTCATAGATACACACATATACACATAGACACACACACACATACACACATAATGATGCATACTACACATGCATACACACATACATACACATATAAACACACATACACACACATAGAGAGACATACACACACATACACATACATGCATACACACACATACACATACATGCATACATATGCATACATAATGCATATGCATATGCATACATAATGCACATGCTTACATACACATACATAATGCATACACACACATATGCATACATAATGCATACACACACATACACACATATGCATACATAATGCATATGCATATGCATACATACATACTTACATGCATACATAATGCACATGCTTACATACACATACATAATGCATACACATACATAATGCATACACATACATAATGCATACACACACATACACACATCTGCATACATGCATGCATACACATACACACATAGACACATACACACACATAGACACATACACACACATAAACACATACACACTCATAGACGCATAGTGACACATACACATAGACACATACACATACACACACACATATACACACACACACAAACATACACACATAGACACATACACACATACACACATAATGATGCATACACACACATACATATGCATACACACACATATGCATACATACATGCATACACATACACACATAGACACATACACACACATAGATACATACATACACATAAACACATACACACTCATAGACACACATAGACACACACACACACATACACATAGATGCGCACATACATACACACACATATACACACACACATACACACATAGACACATACACACATAATGATGCATACAGACACATACACATGCATACACACACATATGCATACATACATGCATACACATACACACATAGACACATACACACACATAGATACATACATACACATAAACACATACACACTCATAGACACACATACATACACATAGACACACACACACATACACACACACACACAAACACACATACACACATACACACATAATGATGCATACACACACATACACATGCATACACACATACAAACACATGTACACACACACATACACACATATATGCATACACACACACATATATGCATACACACACACATATATGCATACACACACATAGAGAGACATACTCACACATACACATACATGCATATATATACATACATAATGCATATGCATAGATACATACATACATACATGCATACATACACATACATAATGCATACACACACATATGCATACATAATGCATACACACACATACACACATATGCATACATACACATACACACATAGACACATACACACACATAGACACATACACACACATAAACACATACACACTCATAGATGCACACACATACACATATACACACACACACATACACACACACACATACACACGTAATGATGCATACACACACATACATATGCATACACACATACACACACATACACACACATACACGCACATACATACACACACACATGCATACATACACATACTTAATGCATACACACATACATATGTACACGTATATATATATATTGATTTCTAACCATTTTGTTTTATATGTTAGGTATTATGGATCCCAGTAGAGAGAGAAAGGCGAAACTCACTCTCATGAAAAGTCTGATCAGAGCAAGAGTTCCGTCTGATACTCTAGGGGCCATAATGCGTGATTACTCAGAGATGTCTGATGAGGAGCTGGACTATATGATCCAGATGCTTACCCAGCGATCAGACGAGGGCTCTTCTAGGGCTCCACATGCAGGAAGAGAGCTATCTGCTCATAGGTATGTTTTTTTTTCATAAACTTTTTTAATGATATTATAACACATATTTTTATTTATTTTTATTTATTTTTATCTATCTATTTTCAGGACACCTATACCACCTCCAGCACGTGATAGCAGAGCAGAGTTGCCTATGAGGACGTGCATAGGCACCTTAGGACTAGAGTGTGATATAGAGCCAGAGGGGAACATTGTGTAAATAGGGAATGGATTAGAGTTCAAGAGAAGGATGCGGGCACTATGCAACTCTTACCTGCGCTTTGTCCACTTACCATGGAAGTAAGTAAAAATTTTACATATAAATTGAAATAAATATCTTATGTTTTATTTAAATTATGTTTTTTTTTTGTAGTGAGCATGATGAGAGGGATAAAAAATACGTACTTAGTTCACTTGAGACAGAGTTTGGGAGAGGATGGTCGCTTAAGTGGTGTCAAAAAGAGATGCGGACACTTATGGCTCATCGTCACGATAATGCACGGTATGCACTGCTTTTATGTATATATATATGTCGATATGAGTATGTGTGTTTATGCATGTATGTATGTATATGAGAGAGAGAGAGAAAAAAAAAAGAGTGAGACTAGAGGTATAAATACACGCATACACACACATATACATCATACATGCACATTTACACACATATACATATACATGCACATTTACACATACATGCGCATTTTTACACACACATATACACGCACGCAGTTACACACATATAATGAATACACATAGACACATACACATACTCACATACACGTACACATACTCACATACACATACACATGCATAATCATATGTACACACACATAGACTCATATAATCATATTTACATGCATGTATACATATACACATGCATATATACACGCACAACACATGCATATGCACATATAGATACACATACATACACAACACATGCATACGCATAAATAAATAAATAAATAAATCCTATTTCAAAAATCCTAAATTGAAAACACTAATTTCGATATTAGGGTTTTAAAACCCCTAATTTAAAAACTCTAATTCAACCTTTTAGCCATATGTTTGAAGTATATGTACATATTGCATCTATTCCTCCGACGTCCTACTAGAGAGATGTCTCTCCTACCAACCTTATGCCTCTATATATAGCTACTCGAATCAACGAGGATCGTAATATATATAAAGATATATACACATCATGTAGATAGGATACATAATATAAAATGGAGTAGATATATTATGCATCACACATACATGCCTAAATGCACACATAAATATATATATACATACTAACATATTTACATGTACACATTTACACATAGACATATATACATATATACATGTACACATCACATATACATGCCTACATGCACACATAAACATATATATACATGCATACATATTTACATGTACATATTTACACATAGACACATATACATATATACATGTACACAATTATAAACAATTGCATATATTACATGAATATATACACATATGCATATTTAACACATGTATACATATATCACACACATGCAAACACATACATATACATGAAATACATATATATGCATACTAACTATATGTATACATATAATACACATGAATACACACACATATGCATACACACATGATAAAAATTTGCTCCTCGAAGATAAAGCTATATATAAAATAATTAGGGATACCCCCGAGCTTCATGTTCTAACTTAGAAGAACATGATTTCATCTCTCTAGTAGGATTCATCGTTATTCAAGTTAATAAAAAAATCTATTATCTGATATCCATTCAGAAGCTTCAAGTTATTCATCGATAACTAGAGTAGAATTTACTATCTAATCTGCTCATATGTTTTCATTATTGCCATCATTTTGGTACGACATCAATATAGCCTCATCTTCATTATCCTTATTGATTTCATTTATTTCTTCTATTGTTAAATCTATGTTCTCATGAATCACATCATCTATTGATGGATTAATATCTATTTCTGGTAATTCCTCTTCCTCATCAGTAGAATCAGCATGTAGAGAATTATCCTCTTCATCAAAAAGGTTAGTATCATTATCACGTATAATGATTCTAATTTATATTTCAGATGTTGATGTATCTGTATCTAATGTTGAATCATCAAGAGGACTTTCTTCAATCTCTCTAACCATAAACTGTTCAAACAATGACCTACCTCTCGGTTGCACATGAATGACTTGCCACCAAGGATGAGCATCTGGGTTTTTATAAAAAAATGCTTGTTCAATATGCCTAGGAAGAATATATGGTTCTTTAGTAGATCGCATTACCTTGGAAGAATCAATTGCCCAAAACCCAAATAATTCCTTTTTGAATGTGGAATTACTACCTTTATACTCCGCTCGAAACTAGTCAACCTTCAATATGACCTATCAAAATATATAACAACAAAAACCCATTATTAGGTGCTTAAAAAAATAACTAAATCTATAAAAAAAATATAAACTTTTTTCTACCTGTTTGAATGTACATAATGAAATTTTGTAGATACCAACAATAGTTCCTACGTAACCAAGTTCGCTATCTATAAGGTTCGTGTCTTTTGAGCTAGCACGTGATAGTTGCTTGAAAGAAGCAACAATACTAGAATCCTCTGTTTTACGTAAAGAATCAATGGCTTTGATTCTAATATGTTGTCCAAAAGCCCACATATTTGTGAACATTCGAGCCTGCAAAATAAATTCAATTAGTAAATAGAAACTAACATACATATATGAAAAAAATAGAATATTATTTTAATAAAATTACCTTTCGTTCACAACCTATCATTAACTCTCTTTGCTCATCTAAAATTTCTTCATTATTTGCATTCGCGCGTTGCAAACGACTATATAGCCAATCCGTGAAAGAAGATATATCTGTAATCTCATTATTATCGAGATTACGTCTAAATCTTTTGTTTTTTCACCTTTTACTTCAGAGATTTTGAAGTTCTTCGTACTCGCTGAGGAATGCTTGCATGCATTCGCTATTTTATACTACAAAAGTAGAAACATCATTTTTTTCTTGAAATGTAAATAAGAATGGAACCCCCTTACCTGATAATACCTCATCTGCTATTTTTGAAGAAGACTCATTGGTCCATGCATGTGGACCTTCTTCATGAACTCTTTCAAGGTACTCACTAACGTAATACATGCACTCTTCAAGCATCCAACCCTTTGCCATGGATCCTTCTGGTTTCGCTCTTTGTCGCACATAACCTTTTAATACTCTCATAAATCGCTCGACCCAAAACATCCATCGAGTGTTGACAACACCTGCAATCTCTATTTCATCTACAAGATGGACTAATAAATGAACCTGAATATCAAAAAATGAAGTAGGAAGTTCTTTCTCCATCAAACATAGTAGCTCTTTTCATTCACGTTTTTTTTGTGGGATTGAGTTTTTGTCAATCTCTTTGGATGTAATCCACCTATACATATCATAAAAACAATTATAAAGAAGTTAATTAAAAAATAAAAGATATCCAATATTCATACATATTAAATATAAAAGTATCATAATTACCTTATAAGTGATCCAAGACGATAGATCACATCTTGTACTCCTTTTGTTGTACATCCATCGATAACCAAAGGTAAAATATGTTTCAAAAAGTTATGCCAGTCATGGGTCTTTAACCCAGATAAGCTCTTGTCATCCATAGGAAACATGTTTTGAAAAGATGCTCCATATCCTGTAGGAGTCTTAATCAATTGAATTCTATTGTTGATAGTCTGTATCTCTTTTGTTGTAAGTACCCAAGGAGCAGTTGCATAAGTCGTTTCTTGTCGATGTCTATCAAAAACTGGCCATAACTTTGGTTTAGATTTCTGATCTTTCAAATCATTCCTTGATGCTATGGTATCTTTTAGTCCAAGAAGATGTTGTCATAGTGAATAACCAATATTTTTTAATATAAGCATAGGATTAAGAAGATGACATACTTTTAACTCTTTCCAATACTCCAAAGATTACCATATTGATATGTTCTCTGCGAGTGCCAATTTTGCTTTACCTCTGTTCACATACTCATTATCTGAATCATCACTGAAGATTTCTGCTTCTGGATCTATCAGAGGTCCATCTGTCCATTTTTTATACCAATCCATAGGCGTCATAGGTTTTGGACACTGACCTGTTTCAAGCTTTCCATTAAAATGTATCGCTTCTCTTTTAGATCTTAATGGATGATCATCAGGCAAGAATCGTCGATGTCGAAGATAAATATTTTTGTTGAGATTCTTACTATAGATTGATCTCAACCAATCACCACAATATGGACAAGCTTTATAACCCTTAGTAGATATTCCTGCATCATGGAAAATGATAAAAATATAATTAGATTAAATCATATTTATTTACATGCATATTGAATAAAAAAATTACATCAATACCTGAACAAACACCACATCCTAGAAAATCATGAATAGTCCAAGCCACAATACCACGAACCGTAATATGTCTTTCATTGATGCTTTTCGATACATCAATGACATTAATACCTCTCCATAACTCTTGAAGATCGTCAATGAGAGGAGCAAGATATATATTCATATCTTTAACTTGTCTTTTGCCTGGGATTAAAAGTGAAAGCATTAAATGTTCCTTTTTAATGCTAAGATATGGCGGAAGATTGTAGTTTATGACTACCACTGGCCATGTTGATCATTTACTGGATTTCATGGAGAATGGATTAACCCCATCTAATGCAACTCCTAACTTTAGATTCTATGGATTTTGTGCAAATTCAGGCCATGTAGAATCAATATGCTGAAAAGCAACACTATCATGAGGAATTCTGATTATTCCATCAGTACTTTTGTGATCATGTCCCCAAGACAAAAGCTTTGATAATTTGGGGCTTTGAAACATATGTCTAATCCGTGGAGCCAATGGAAAATGTCTCAATACCTTTTTTGGGATTTTACCTTCTTTGCCCTTATATCGAGGAGATTGACATTTGCGACATGTCAAAGAGTCAGCATATTCACCTCTATATAAAATACAATCGTTAGGACATGCATGTATACATTAATAATCTATACCAAGATTGTTGATTATCTTCTTCATTTCATCATGTGAGGTAGGAAGAATATTCTGACTTGGTAAAAATTTTTCAGATAATAACCTGTAAGTTTATCAAAAAAAGATATATTAAAAAAAGTAAATAAATAAATATACATATATATACGCATATAATTTTATATATGTGTATGCTTATGTGCATCTTTCAAAATATTCATGCAAAATTTGATTGTTTTGGATGGCAGGATATGATTGTTTGTTTTGGAGGATATGAAGTATGTACCTTCATTGAATGATTTGTCGATTCTATCATATGTTCAGTTTGAAAGTGTGAGAAGTGGGTTTATAATTGCTATTCAAAGAATTTGGCATTGTTTATAGGCCATACGATGGTGACCTGGATGAATCGCATGCACAGAGGTTACTCAAGATAGAGCAACCTGATTATAAGGGACTAGTACCAACAGGATTCCATTATAATCAGATTGCTCTATCTTGACTAACCTCTGTGCATGCGATTCATCCAGGTCACGTACCATTGTATGGCCTATAAACAATGCCAAAATCTTTGAATAGCAATTATAAATCCGTTTCTCACACTTTCAAACTGAACATATAATAGAATCGACAAATCATTCAATGAAGGTACATACTTCATATCCTCCAAAACAAACAATCGTATCCTACCATCCAAACAATCAAATTTTATGCGAATATTTTGAAAGATGCATTAATAGTTTTAAAAGATGCACGGAGAAAAAGTGTCCATTGAATTTAAGTTCTTGTTCTTACCTTATCTAAAGTAAGAATAAAAACTTGCATGTATTTATATATATATATATATATATATATATATATATATATATATATATATATATATATATATATATATATATATATATATATATATTATGCATATATATATAAATAGATAGAAAATTAAAAATTATACCTTAATAGTGTCGAAACATATACATTACTCCATCCAAAACGATTTTGAAGGTTCAGAATAAGTAAGCTCGCACTTAGTCGTGTCAAACGACTTCCTTCATATACATGCTTTAGACATTCCTCTCGAAGATATTTCTCATTTTTAGAAATATCAATGCTCTCACTGTCATTTTGATACCAATCCTCAATAAAATCTGCCATGCCATCATCTTCATCATTGTCACACAAATCTTGTACTTTATCGTCTTTTGAATATAGATCTTTCAACTTTGCATATTGCACAGGATTAGTTTTGCGTAGCCTCCTCGTGGAAGCTTCTGATAAATGAGGTCTTACTGGTAATTGTGAATGTTGTGGAGGAATATCATCAACATCATATGTTGGAATCTACACATATAAATAAAATTCATTAGTATTCCATAAATGAATAAAAATTAAACTTTAAATAAAAAATTAAGTATATAACTTATTAAATATGGATAGAAAATTTTTATTCTCTCTAGCTAAAAGGTGCTCTTGGAGGTCTACGCCATCCATAATTCACTAATAGTTCATCACCAGCATGTAATGTAGTAATAGCATTGACAACTATGTATCTTGATACATCTCTACTCATGTATGGTGATTCATGACTATTTTCACGCTCCTCAAATGTGCAATTAGTCCTTGAACTATTATGTAACCCTCGACTACTATTTATTAAACCTTCTATATTTCCATGTGTGTAAGGTCTTCCATCAATATATAATCTTTCATTTTCTGCATGTAAAATCCTTATACTAGTAAGGGATGCTGCATTCAAGCATATTCCATAAGTACTCATGCTTTTAACATAACATGAAAGTCGATGTCAATCTCCCCATCCATATATAGGACCACAAAATGACATAAGAGTGACTTCAGAGTTCGGAGGCACATACAAATCCTCTACAATAAAGAGCCCACGACCAGCATTAGTAATAGTGGATGGAGCAATCATATAGCGATTACCCCAAAAGTTGAAAACCTCTCCATCTAAAGGAAGTGGTCCTCTATTCCATCCTCCATATCTTCTTCTATCATATGTTTGTACTAAAGAACGATCACGAGCTGGCAATGGATAATCTCCAGCCGTTTCATTCTCTAAACTAGGAGGTAGAGGATTTCTAGAAACATCTGCTTGTAATTGATGAACAACAAGTCCATGACATGTACGAGGTATATTAACATTATGAGAAAAATTATCATCATCATCATCATCGAGCAAGTATTCTTGTATATCAACAATAATTTGATTTTATATATGGTTTTTAAATAAAATAATGACATTAATATATAAAAAAAATACATACCCAAGCATTATCACGTTGACTAGGTGATGGTGCATGTTCAAAAGTACCATACTCTGCCTCATGTTCAATACATTCCAATCGTGGTCTTCGATACGTGCCATAACAAGAGTTACACCAACATATAATATGCTCTTCATAGTAAAATTCATCATAATTCCTATTGGAGGACACATGTGAAGTCGTTGCATGGGTAGGAGGTGGTGGAGTACCCTCTGATTGATCAGAATCTGCACATAGTAAGAAACAAAAAAATATATAAGTTATGTATCCATCAAATATATTTAAAATTAAATGTTTGATATACTTACAGTATAAAGCCATTGCACGATGAGGAGATGGTGGTGGAGTTCCATCTGATTGATCAGAATCTACAAATAATAGTATTTGATATTAATAATCTGATTATCTACATACACAAAAAATTCACATATATATATTTACACATACACACATATTCACATATACACATTTACACATACACATATATTCACATATACACTACACATTATTGTGGGATAAATGCATGTATTTTGTATGAATGAGTGTATATGCATGCATGTGTGTGTACGTATATATGTGGATATCTATATGTGTGTTTATGTTATATGTATGTATATGTGTATATGTATACATATATATATGCGTATATGTTTGCATGTATATGTGTATGTGGATATGTGTATGTGTATGTGTATGTGTGTGTATATATGTTTATGTATTCTGATTTTTTTTCCTTTTTGAGATTAAATTAACAGGAGATATTGTATGGTCGAAAAAAATAAGAGGTGACCTAACATACCACCTAAGTCGTGGCAGTTTTTTCGTACACAGCTACATCTTCAGGAGTCATTTCCTCAGTAGAAGGTACACAAACTAATAGTTTATATTTATAATTTTTATATATTTTAGTAATTTTTTAATTTAATTTATGTATTTTTTTCTTGAATAAACAGGCTGCTGCAAAGAAGAGAGTGGAGTCGGGCCACACATCTCAATTAGGTCAAATGGGCCATAATGGTTTTGTAGCTACATTTGTAAGTATATGTGTTATTGTGAGTATATTTTTTATTTTAGTTAAAATGCAAGTAACTAATGTTTTTTATTTGTTTAATTGCAGCGGAAGGATTATGGTCGATATCCTAGGAAAGATGAGATCGAGTATGCTACACATTTTGGATATCGGCGTTTGAGCGAGTATATGCAAGATCATCCTGATGCCTTTGTGAGTATTTTTAAATTTTATATAATTATTTTATTTTTATGAATGGTTTAATTGTTTTATTTATTTATGTTTGTTATATGTAATATAGGAGTATTATGGAGAGACAAATATGGATGAGGTGGAGAGACAGACACAGGAGGGACGATCTCGATCGTCACAGGGTGATCATGACGATGAGGATGAGGAAGATCAGGATGATCATGATATTGCTGATGATGATGATGATCATGATGATGATGATTAGGATTTTAGTTGATTATGACATTGGATTATATGTATTTACATTGATATATATATATATATTTTCTTTTTTTAATCTATATATTTTTCATTTCAGATATGTTTTGAATTATGTGTATGGTATTAAGTAATGAAGAGTTTTGTTCTATTGATTGTTATTATTGTTTATATTAAGCATGTGTTTTAATACTTTAATTATATAATTCATTCATATGTGTGTACCTAAGTGTATATGTATGTAGTGTATATGTATGTAGTGTATATGTATGTAGTGTATATGTATGTAGTGTATATGTATGTAGTGTATATGTATGTATGTGCATGTGTATGTGTGTGTATATGTATGTATGTGCATGTGCATGTGTAAGTGTATATGTGTGTATGAGTATGTGCATGTGCATGTGTATGTGTGTGTATATGTATGTGCATGTATATGTGTAACTCTATGTGTATATGTGTGTATGTGCATGTATATGTGTATATGTAGGTATGTGCATGTGTGTGTGCATGTGTATATGTGTTTTAATACTTTTATTATATAATTCCTTCATATGTGTGTACCTAAGTGTATATGTATGTGTGTGTATATGTATGTATGTGCATGTGTATGTGTGTGTATATGTATGTATGTGCATGTGCATGTATAAGTGTATATGTGTGTATGAGTATGTGCATGTGCATGTGTATGTGTGTGTATATGTATATGCATGTATATGTATAACTCTATGTGTATATGTGTGTATGTGCATGTATATGTGTATATGTAGGTATGTGCATGTGTGTGCATGTGTGTGCATGTGTGTGCATCTGTGTGCATGTGTATATGTGTTTTAATACTTAATTCATTCATATGTGTGTACCTAATTGTATATGTATGCGTGTGTGTGTATATGCATGTATGTGCATGTGTATGTGTGTGTATATGTATGTATGTGCATGTGCATGTGTAAGTGTATAAGTGTGTATGAGTATGTGCATGTGCATGTTTAAGTGTATATGTGTGTATGAGTATGTGCATGTGCATGTGTAAGTGTATATGTGTGTATGAGTATGTGCATGTGCATGTGTAAGTGTATATGTGTGTATGAGTATGTGCATGTATATGTGCATGTGTATATGTGTGTATATGTGTGTATATGTATGTGCATGTATATGTGTAACTCTATGTGTATATGTGTGTATGTGCATGTATATGTGTATATGTGCATGTGTGTGTGCACGTGTATATATGTGTACGTATGTGCATATATATGTGTATATATGTGTATAATGTATGTATATGCATGTGTATATGTATGAAACATGCATGTGTATGTGGATGCATTTCCATTTGCATCCATGTGCATGCATTTGAATGTGCATGCATGTGGATGTGCATATACATGTATTTGTGTATATGTTAATGTGTGTATGTGTGTGTGTGTGTGTGTGTGTGTGTGTATATATATATATATATATATATATATATATATATATATATATATATATATATATATATATATATATATATATATATATATATATATATATATATATATATATATATATATATATATATATATGCAATAATGCATGCATGTAGATATTTTTATGTGGGTGTAGAAATGTTTGTGCATATGCATGTGTATATGTGTGTATGTCTAAGTGTATGTGCACATGTATCTGTGTGTATATATGTGTGTGTATGTGCATGTGTATATGTGTGAAAGTGCATCTTCCTCATGTATAAGTGTATAAGTGCATATCAATAAGTGTGAGTATGCTATCTAACGAAAATAACACAATTCAAATGATATACAAAGAATAGAAATTGTACTTACAATAGTTAGCCATACTTTTTGTTTGGTTAGCTTCTTGAATAACCTGCAATAAAGAGAGAGAGAGAGAGAGAGAGATAATTCAAAGAGAGAAAGATGTAGAAAGAGAGAAACAGAGACAGAGGGAGACAATAAGAGAGAGCTTAGGCAAAACAACAATTCTGCATATACTTGCTTCAGCTCGTAAGCGCAACGCAATTGCGAACGTTGGAGAGCTCTTCGATCGGATGCGTGAAAATGCCGATCGAAGAGCCTCCAACATTTTAATTTTTGTCCGTCAACAGACCGTCGTGTAAACGATGCTAGCCGTCGTCGCATATGCGACATGCTTTTAGCGTCGCTCATGTGACGGCAAACATCGTCGCTTATGCGACATGAAAGAGTGTCGCTTATGCGACGCTTTTAAATGCTTCGTGTTAGCGACGCTGTATGGGAGCGTCGCACCCCGTCGCGCCACAAGTCGCAAAAAACGTCGTTCACTTCGTCGTTTAATCGACGGTCCGCGCGCGATGCTAATTACGACGCATGTTGCAATTTTATAGCGACAAAATTCTGTCACCTTAACCATCACTATATGCCCGTATTCCTTGTAGTGGAAAGGCATTTCCAACAGAGACCAGCAATCGATCTGAAGCTCCTCTAGAGTTGGTACATGTTGATCTCTACGATAAAATGTCTACACCTGCTTTAGGAGGATCTTTCTACTTTTTGTTGTTAGTCGAAGATTATAGTAGAAAGATGTGGGTTTATTTCATTCGAGAGAAGGCTGATGCTTTTGAACAATTTAAAACATGGCATAATTATGTGGAAAATGGATCAGGAAGGAAACTCAAGAAATTCAAAACAGATAGAGGAGGTGAATTCTTATCAACAAAATTCAATAATTATTGTAAGGAGCATGGTGTGAAAAGGCAACTTACCACAGCTCACACACCTCAACAAAATGGCATTGTTGAGCGCAAGAATAGGATAGTAGTTGAAATGGCTCGTTGTATGTCAAAGGCTCAAGTCATGCTTGATTCATTTTGGGCAGAAGCAATCAATACAGCAGTCTACATCCTTAATCGAAGCTACACAAAAGCATTGAAGGGGATGACTCCTCAAGAAACATATTTTGGTAAAAAGCCTTCAGTTTTGCATTTCAAAATTTTTGGTTGTTTCTATTATGCACATATTCCTGATTCAACAAGATCAAAGTTGGATTCAAGAAGAAAAAAGTGTCTTCCTAGGATATAGTGAAGAGTCTAAAGGATACAGGTTGTGGGATCCTAAGGCAAGGAAGATTTCTATCAGCCGAGATATGGTGTTTGATGAATGACCACACTTAGTAGAAGATAAAGTTAAATCTACTATCTCATCAAACGGAGAAATATCTCACCTTGTGCCTATCAAAAGACAGGTTAAAGTTGAAGAGGAGGAAACATCTGATGGAGAAATTTCCATAAAAAGCCAAACAATTGTAGCTGCACAACGTAAGCCACTACCAAAGTGGGCACAACAACTCTTTGATGATCACGATCCACATGTAGATGTACCAAAATCATCCTCGGATGGACTACGACGATCAAAGAGAATAGAGGAGCAAAGAAGAGCCTCAGAACACATTGTTAACATGGCTCTAATGGTCGATATCATGGGCTTGATAAAGGAACCTACCACCATTGAAGAAGCCCTTGATGATCCAGGTTGGAGAGCGGCAATGCAGTCTAAGTATGATAGTATACTCAAAAATGATACATGGGATCTAGTCTACTTGCTACCAAAGAAGAAGGTAATAGGTACTAAATGGATTTGGAAAGCTAAGTATAAAGCAGATGGAACATTAGTTTAAAAGTATAAGACAAGATTAGTTGCACAGGTTTTTTCACAGATCGAAGGATTTGATATTCAAGAAACTTTTGCACCAGCAGCACGCATGACAACTATTCGGACGGTACTTGCAGTAGCTGCACAAAAGGCTTGGCCTATTTTCCAGATAGATGTCAAATCTACATTTTTGAATGGTCACCTCAAGGAGGAGGTATATGTATCTCAACCACCAGGTTTTGAGGTGCCCAATTCAGAAAATAAAGTTAGTAGGTTGAAGAAAGCTTTGTATGGACTTAAGAAAGCTCCACGAGCTTGGTACCAATGGATAGATAAATTTTTCAAAAATATGGGTTTTGTAAGAAGTACTTCTGATGCTAACTTGTATGTAACGAAAAGGGATAGCAAGCTAGTTGTTGTCATTGTATATGTAGATGATTTGATCATTACAGGAGATCATCACGTACTCATCAATCAAACTCAAATCAGCTTGGGAACTCAGTTTGAAATGACAGACTTAGGTCTACTCCATTTTTGTTTGGGAATTGAAGTATGGCAAAGGAAGGATGGCATTTTCATCTCACAACAAAAATATGCGAAAGAAATTCTCAAGGAATTTGGAATGATAGACTACAAACCAACTAGCACACCTATGGAGGTAAATCATAAGCTATCTATGCATGATAACATGCCTGATGTAGATGATAAGAAGTATAGGAAGCTCGTTGGAAGTCTTATTTTGATGTGCAACACTAGACCAGACATTTGCTATGTTGTTGGAGTGTTAAGCAGGCTTTCCAACAAACCTAAGGAGAGTCACTGGAATGATGGAATGTGAATTCTAAGGTACATTGCAGGAACCTTGGATTTTGGTATTTTTATACAAGTGATACACTTCAAGGATATGGTGATTCAGATTGGTCTAGAGATTGTGATTCTAGAAAATCAGTTTCTGGATATTGTTTCTCACTTGGTTCAGGAATATTTTCTTGGGTAAGTAAGAAGCAAAAGCAACCAACTCTCACACTCTCCTCCACTGAAGCAGAGTACAAAGCAGCTTGTTTTGCTTCTTCTGAGGCAGTCTGGTTAAGGAGAATTCTTGCAGATCTAGGCTTTCTATCAAATATGACGACTGTACTCAAGTGTGATAATCAAAGCTGTATGGATATTGCAAAGAACAGAGTATTTCATGCTTGCACCAAGCACATAGAAGTATAGTACCATTACATTTGTGAGCTAATTGAAGATGAAATTGTGAAGCTAGAATATTGCCCAACAGAGGCAAATTGTGCTGACATTTTCACTAAAGCACTTAGAAGAGAGCAGCTCAACAGGCATCTTCAACATATGGGCATAGGACCGAGACCTACTTGATTTATCATCGGTAAACATTGAGGGGGGGTGTTAGTATATGATCAGCATATAGGCCTCTCCATAATAGTCCTATGTCACATATAACAAACATACATAAATAAAACATATACAACATCAATAAAAATAAAATAAAGTATATCAAATTTAATAATACATACAAAAATCATCTAGATGATCTCCTATGTGCCCACTCAAACATCAATATGCACAATATGTAGCGAATTTTTTTTCCTTTTTCATAGGATAAAGATCATAGTCTTTTTGCTGCATTAAAACAAATAAAAAAAATATGAGTAGTGTTTTAAGTAAAATAAAAATATATATAGTTTCAATCATACATATACTTACAAATGTAATAACAAAATTGTGATGACCCATTTGGCCTAAGTGTGACCTATGACATGTCTCAACTCTCTTCTTTGGAATAGCCTATGTTTATTTAATGAGGCAAAGTACATATATTAAATGTAAAATATTTGTAAAACATATAAGAATTATAACTCATAGTAATATAAACTATTTTGCATACCTTCTGCTCAGAAAATGATTCTTGAAGAAACTACTGCCATGTCTCGGGTGGTATGTAAGCTCTTCTCTTATTTCTTTCTACTGTACAATATCTTTTTGTATTTCAATCTCAAGCAAAAAAATGGATCACTAGACAAAAATAAAATTATAAACATGAATACACACATACATACACTTACACATAGCTACATACACTTATACATACATAAATACATACATACACTTACACATATATACATACACATAGAGGTACACATACATACAAATACACACACATACACATACACACATACACACACATACATATACACACACATACATGAGCGTGAAAATAGTCATGAATCACCACACATGTAAGAATGTGTATCTATATATATGTGAATAAGTGTGTATGTGTCAATGTGTACATGTGAATGTGTATGAATGTAAATAATTTGATTATTAATATCTAGTACCTTTTTTGCTACACGATCAGATTTTGATCAATCGGAGGGAACTCCACCATCGTCTCATAACCGTGTAAGGACTACTTATTGTAAGTATATCAAATTTCTAACTCTAATATTGGATAGATGCATATATGAATGTTTCTTTAGGCCTCTACACCAAAAATAGAGTCTACTAATCTAGTGCAGAATGAAGAATGGGTATTAAAATTGTTTGTAGTTTTGACCCATCTTCTCCTCAACAATATATGTCTATAGTAGACTCAGATGTTTGGTACTTTGATGATGGGCAACTGAACATATTACCTCATAGCACAGTTTCTTCACTTCACTCGAGCCTGCCCCTATAGGGAATATTATCACATGCACCTCTTATCCTGTCATGGAGGTTGGTAAGAACATTCTGACTACTGCCGATGGTAGTTCTTTCACATTGTTAGATGATTTATTTGTGCTAGGGATCAAGAAGAATCTATTATTAGTTTTCGCTTTAGCCAAGATTTGCTTCATTGTGAAATTTATTGATGACATATGTACAATTCATGATCTGTCAAATGGTGACGTGATTATTGCTTCTGGCATTTTATGTCGTGGGTTGTATAAGCTCATAGACTATGAAAAATCTGTGAATGATTCAGCATGTTTAGTACATGATTCTTAGGTTATGTCAGATGCAAAGCTTTGGCATGCACACTTTGGTCATCTGAATTTTTCTAGTTTGCTACACCTATAGAAATCTTAAATGGTGTCCTCTTTGTCCAAACTTGAGGCATCCGGTAAACATATTTGTGAAGCTTGTATTTTGGGCAAAATGCAGCATTCATCCTTCCCAAAAGATGGTTCAATTCAAGCTACTCAGAAATTGCAGCTTGTACATAGCGATGTCTATGGTCCTATGCAGATAGCTTCTTTTGGAAACTATCTTTACTTTGTGAATTTCATTGATGATTTTTCCAAGCATGCCTCGGTATATCCATTGAGACCAAAGTCCGAAGTGTTTATGTGCTTCAAACAGTTTTGGTTTTGATTGAAAATTTGTTAGCATGTAAAATGGGCACCCTCCGTTCTGGTCGAGGGGGGGAATATATGTCTTCTGACTTTAATGCATTTCTGGCTCAATGTAGGATAAAACAATAGTGTACAGTTCTGTATACATCTCAAAAAAATGGAGTTGATGAATGGAAGAACATATCACTCATAAAGATGGCAAGGTGTATGGTCAAGAGTCAGGCTTTACCACATAGTTTCTAGCTTGAGGTTGTTATGTGTGCAGCATATGTACTTAATAGATATCCCATGAAAGCTTTGCAGTCTATCACTCCATATGAGGCTTGGCATGGTCGTAAGCCATCTATTGCTCACCTATATGTTTTTGGTTGTCTGGCATATGCATTAGTGTCTGAACAACATCGTAGGAAATTGGATGATAAAGCAGTAAAATGTACTTTTGTTGGGTACATTTCTGAAAGCAAAGGCTATAGTCTGTATCATCCATATACTAAATTCATTTTGGTTAATCATGATGTTGTCTTTCTGGAAGATGCTATTCAGCCTTTACGTTCATGTACGAAGGACACATCTGTTAGCTCCAAAGACATGTATGATACTTTGCTACCTGTTTTTACAAGTGGACATTCTAGTGTTGGTCCTAATAAGGCAAATTCTCAACCTTTATAGGTTTCATGTGATAATGCAGATAATTCCATTTCTTATGTACATTTGCATGATGCACTTGTTGATGAGAGAGTTGATATTGAGGAGGCAAAAACTATGCCTAAATGGCTAGTGCAGACTTTGCATGATAGCAAATTAGATGCACCTGTGTCATATCGTACTCGTTCAGGCTCTCCTAGTCCCTCTTTTGCATAAGATTTCTATGCTATGGCTGCCTTTAGTCTTTGTGATGAGAATGAGCTTGTTTGTTTGATGAAGCACAAAATTCAGAAAAATGGATGGTCGTTATGCAATCTAAGTATGATGCTATAATGAAAAATGGTACGTGGACTTTATGTGACTTGCCTCCTAGCAAGAAGGCCATTGGCACTAAGTGGGTACACAAGCTTAAGCATAAGTCTGATCGAACAGTTGATAGGTATAAGGCCATGCTTGTTGTAAAGGGTTATGCTCAGGAAAGAGGCATTGATTTTGATGAGACCTTTGCTCCTACTTGCCGAATGACTACTGTTCGTAGCATCTGTGCACTTGCAGCTCATCATGATCAAAATGTACATCAGTTGGACATTTAAACTGCATTTTTAAATGGTGATTTGCATGAAGAAGTGTACGTTTTTCAGCCCTGTGTCTTTGTACAGAAAGGGCATGAAAATCAAGTGTGCAAGTTAAAGAAGGATTATATGGTTTAAAGCAAGAACAACGTGCTTAGTATGAAAAGATACATGCCTATCTTATTGCACATGGTTTTGAGAATAGTCCAACTGAAAACAACTTATATGTTAAGCGTGCTAATGATGTGCTTCTGCTCATTGTTGTGTATGTTGATGACATGCTACTCATTGGTCTTCATGACAAGCCTATTGCTGATTTTAAGGCTGATTTTCATGCCTCATCTGAGATGTTTGATTCGGGGCATTTACATCTTTATTATGGCATTCAGTTTATGCAAGTTGATGGTGGAATGACTTTGTGTCAAACCAAATATATTGACACATTATTGCAACGTTTTGGCCTTGAAGACTGTAAACCTATTGCCACTCCTATGGAGACAGGTTTACGATTGAGTCTTCATGATGTTGGAGATGTATTTGATGTTGTTCTCTATCAGCAGGCAGTTGGATGCTTGATTTACTTATGCATTACTCGGCCAGATATTCAGTTTGTTGTCGCATACATGAGCACGTTTATGCATTGCCTAGGTGTCAAGCATTGGCGGGTGGTTAAGTGCATCTTTCACTTCTTGAGTGGTACCCGACTACTTGGATTGTTTTATCCCAAGGGAGGATCACTACCACCAGATTTACATGCTTTTTTTTACTATGACCGGTCTAGTTGTTATGACACTCGTGTGTCCACTAGTGGCTTTTGCTTCATGCATGGTAGCTCATGTATATCTTGGTTGAGCAAGAAGCATTCTACTATGGCCACTTCCAATTGTGCTGAGTATAGGGCAACTTTCAGAGGGATTGTTGAGTGTGTGTGCCTCGGATTCCTTATGGTTGATTTGGGTGTTGGTTAGTCTTCTGCCACCACCATCTTCACTGACAGTCAGAGTGCATTGGTAGTTATGAAGAACATTGTGTTCCATGCTCGCACTAAGCACATTGAGATGCATTACCATTATGTCAGGGAGAGATTCTCTGTTGGAGAGATCATCTTGGCATATGTGCCCATGTAGGAGAACATTGCAGACCTTTTCACAAAGGCTCTGCCTAGGGAGAAGTTTGAAGCTTTTTGCAAAGTTTTGGGCTTACTTCCTTTTTTGGATTGATTCCATATAGCTTGGCACTTCCTTATACATGAGTGTCAGCTCCTTGTTCATTGCATCACTCCCAGGAGAGATTTGTTGATATATTTAGGTAGTGATGTGTGTGAACACACTAGGACCACCGGGGTACTTTTTTCCCTCTTTAGGAGGTTTTTTTCCCCCTACATGTATATATGCATATTGCCCTAATGGGTTACTTATTTTTGTACATTCTAGTGGTAATACATTCAGTATTGTGTGTTGTGCTCCAAGCTTCTTCTTCTTCTTCTTCCTTGTGTTGTTTGCATGGTTCCGCAGACATTGAACTCCAACACACTTGATTGTCCACATATAAAAAGAGTTAACCAAGTGTGATGCACATCCATCAATCTAATTGATATCTCCTTAGTACATGAAAGTAATGGTTGAATTGCATCATACACAAAAACAACATCATGGCTAACCAAAATGCATTTAGTCTATGGATGGTATAGATGATATCCTTTGCTTTCATAATCAAACCCAACAAAAACACATTTCACTAATTTATCATTCAATTTTCTATGTCGTTGTTCAAGCACTAATGCATCTGCCAGAAAACCAAAGATAGCCAGATGAGCAATAGATGATTTGCAACCATGCCAAGCCTTATATGGAGTGATTGATTGTAGTGCTTTATTCGGATTCTTGTAAAGTACATATGATGCACATATAATAGCCTCAAGCTAGAAGCTATGTGATAAAGCCTGACTTATGACCAGACACCTCACCATTTCCATAAGAAACCTATTCTTACTTTCAAAAAATCCATTTTGTTCAGGTGTATATGGCACTCTACATTGATGTTTTATCCTACACTCAATGAGAAACGCATTAAAATCAAAAGACATGCATTCCCCCCTCGATTAAGATGGAAGGTGCCCAATTTACGTGCTCATATATTTCTAGCCATAACAAGGAAGTGTTTGAAGCATATGAACACTTTGTACTTTTCTTTCAATGGATACACCCATGCATGCGTGGAGAATTCATCAATAAATATCATGAAGTAAAGGTAGCTCCCAAATGAAGGTGTATGCATAGGACCATAGGTGTCACAATGAAATAGATACAATTCATGAGAAGCTCAAATTGAACCATTTTTGGGGAAGAAGGAATGCTTCATTTTGCTCGAAATTCAGCCTTTACAGACATGTTTACAAGATGCCTCAAGTTCGGGTAGAGAGGACACCATTTCAAATTTCTACACGCGAAGCAAACTAACAAAATTCATATGAAAAGATCATGCATGTCAAAGCTTTGCATTTGAGATACCTGAGAATCTTGAATTGTGCATGCTCAATCACTCAAAGATTATGAGCTTGTATAGCCCATGACATAAAATGGTAGAAGAAAAAATAATATCACCATTTGAAATATCATAAACTATACATCTATCATCAACAAATTTGATAACCAATCCAATCTTGGCTAATGTTGAAATTGACAATAGGTTTTTCTTATCCATTGCACATATAAAGCATCTGATAATGTGAAAGAATTGCCATCATAGTAGTCAGAATGATCTTAACAACTCCCATTATAGGATAAGAGGAGTTGTTAGCACATTTGACACTATTTCTTGTAGGGGTAGGATCAAGCAAAGTGAAGAAACTATGTTGTAAGGTAATATGTTCGGTTGGTCCCCTATCATGTAGCAAACATCTGAGTCTACTAAAAACATACATTGCTCAAGAGAAGATAGTTCATAGCTCCAAACAGTAGCTAATGCCCATTCTTCATTTAGAAAAAGATTAGGAGATTTTGTTTTGAGTGTAGAGACCTCTACAACAACCATTCCAGCATCTTTCTTATTTGCCTCTTTTGCATATAGTTTAGGACAACTCTTTATGACATCATTTTCTTTACAATATTTGCAAAATCATTTCTGCTTTTTCTACTTTCTTTTCATCTTTGTCTTCCTTCTTCGATTGTGTAGCATTAGCAGATTTTTTTCTTACTAGTAGATGAGCTCCATTTACCTTTTCCCTTGTGACTAGCTAAGAAAGCTTGATCTATAACACACCTAATTGATATGTTCTACCTGGATTGACCTTCTTGCAACAAAACAACGACTAAATCTTCAAATGTTAAGGTGTTTGAATTGCCTTTCATCATCATCAATTGAAGAGTAGAAGCAAAACTTTGATATGAATCTGAGAAAGCTTTAAGAACATTCTACACAAGTAGACTATTTGGCAAGAATTCTATAGCAAAAATCAACTGCTCTTTCAAAATCTTTGATCTTTGTCAAAAATTTGTCCATAGAATCTCCTTCATTCATATGCTCACTCTCCAACTCTTTTAGGAGTTAAGCAAAATGAGCCCCATTTCTTGCCTGGTATAAAGTTGTATATGTATCCCAAGCATCTTTTATTGTCTTGCAGAAATAAATATGAGGGATAATGGCATGTTTGATACACAAAGCTATCAATGCATGTGTTTGAGCATTTCTACCATCCCAACAAAGTTTCTCTACAATAGTTGCCGCAAGAACCGCAACACGACCAAGAAATTGCAGTTTGTAGTAGAATTTTTTTCAACATCCTACAGAATACTCCAACCTTTTGCTACCAATACACGACGCATCATATATGCCCACAATGGGTAATTAGTACCATCCAACTTATCCTCAATAGACAACATATACAATACATCATTGCTTTTAGCCATGGCTAATGACTAAATACCTTGATGCAGAAAAATGGTTGTATCTCAAAAAGTTGAATAGAAACACCTTGTCGAGCTCCACTAAACCTATAGCAAACTTTGAGGTGCTTTTACTAGTGAACTAAAACTTGTATATACATTTGGTACAAAAGGAAAAATTTGCATGCACAATCATTATGCTAGTGCATTCAAAGGCCGAAACGAACTCCTAATCATCCCAAGTATGCTCACCAATTTTCATGTGATTTTGAGACTGTGATTGACGAGGTGTCGATGACATCCTAGATGGTGGCAACCTTCTATGATACCAATTGGAGTTTGAGGTCTAGAAAAGCACACAAATAACACAAGGAAGAAGAAGAAGCTTGGAGCAAAACACAATACAAAATATATTACCCATTGAATGTACAAAAGATAAGCAAACCGTTAGGGTCATAGGCGTATATACAAGCTCACAGGAAAAACCTCCTTAAGATGAAAACGTGATAATGTTGCAAACCTTTTTACATAGGATCTACCTAATGAGAAGTTTGAAGTTGTTCACAAAGCGTTGGGCTTATTCCCTTTTATCGATTGGACTTAGTTCACATTTGTTGACACTTCCTTATCCATGACTGCTAGCCTCGTTCACCATATCACTCCTAGGGAGGATTTGTTAGTATATTTTGGTAGTGGTGTGAACATGTTAAGGACCATGAGGTCAATTTTTTCCCTCATTAGGAGGTTCTTTTCCCATGGATTGTATATATGCATATAACCCTAATGGTCTACTTATCTTTATGCATGCACTTAGCAATACACTCAATGATGTACTCCATGCTTCTTCTTCTTCTTCTTCTTCCTCGTGCTAGTTGCATCTTCCCTAGTCCTTGAATGCCAATAATAAATCATTAAGATAACTAATTTTCCAAAAATGTACTTGACTATATTTCAAAGTTGCTAAGACTTATAGATGGTTTTATTGAGGTTGGAAAGAAAAATGGGTACCATAGATAAAGGTATAATATGGTCAACTTAACTATTATGCTTGATGCCAATGAATAAGAATTCCATTTAAGACTAGATGATGGCTTAGAGAATTGTTGATATATTTAGGTAGTGATGTGTGTGAACACTCTAGGACTGCCGGGGCACTTTTTTCCCTCTTTAGGAGGTCTTTTTCCCCCGGCTTGTATATACGCCTATTGTCCTAATGGGCTACTTATCTTTGTGCATTCTCTAGTAATACATTCAGTATTGTGTGTTTGTGCTCCAAGCTTCTTCTTCTTCCTTGTGTTGTTCGCGTGCTTCCGCAGACGTCTATCTCCAACAATCGGTATCAGAGTAGGTCGTCGCTTCTTCTAGGGCGCCGTCGACACTCCTCCACTTGCAGTCTCAGATTCGCACGAAATTTGGTGAGCATACTCAGGGTGTTTCCGAGATCAAAACTGCTTTGCTCTGTGGTGCCGAAATCGCGATCTGAGCTCGTTTCGGCCTCCGAACGCACTATCGCAGCGCTTGTGCAGGCTATTTTGTCCTTTTGTGCCAAAGGTATATACCAATTTCTATTCGCCAGTTTAAGCGTCTCAAAGTCTGCTACAGGTCTAGCAGAACTCGTCTGGGTTGTTCCGTTCAACTTTTTGAGATACAGTCAATTTTCTGCATCAAGGTATTTTAGTCACCGGCCATGGCTGAAAGCAGTGATGTATTCCGTATGTTGGCTGTTGAGGATAAGTTGGATGGTACCAACTACCCATTATGGGCTTATATGTTGCTGGTTGCAAAAGGATTGTGGAACATTGTGCAGGGTGTTGAAAGACGTCCTGTTACACCTATAACGACAGGTACTGCAAATACAGGTGTTGGAGCTGATGAAGATGGTATTGAAGATGATATTCTGCAGATTCCTGTTCGTGCTGCTGTTTCTGTTGCACCTACTGCAGAGCAGATTCGTTGGGATGGTAGAGATGCCCAGGCACATGCATTGATAGCTTTGTCTGTCAAACGTGCCATTATTCCTCACATTCGCTCTTGCAGAACAGCAAAGGATGCTTGGGATACACTTACCACTTTGTACCAGGCTAGGAATGAGGCTCGTGTTGCTTACCTCTGAAAACAATTGGAGAGTGAGCACATGAATGAAGGTGATTCTATGGACAGTTTTCTTACAAAGATCAAAGACCTGAAGGAACAATTGATTTCTACTGATGAGGTTATACCAGATAGCTCACTTGTGCAGACCGTTCTGAATGGTCTTCCTGATTCATATCAGAGTTTTGCCTCTACTCTTCGGTTGATGATGAAAGGCAATCCGAATGCCTTGTCATTTGAGGTATTAGTCTCTGTTCTGTTGCAGGAAGATCAGTCCAGGCAGAACAGGTCCATTATGTGTGTTGCAGATCAAGCTTTCCTGGCTAGTCAGAAGGGCAAAGGAAAATGGAGCTCTTCTACTAGTAAGCAGAAATCTGCAAATGCTGCACAATCGAAGAACCAGGATAAAGATGAGAAAAAAATCAGAAAAGCAAAAACTGTTCTGCAAGTACTGTAAAGGAAATGATCATATTATAAAGAACTGTCCAAAACTGGCTGCTAAAGAGGCTGGAATGGTTGTTGCAGAGGCCTCTACACCAAAAACAGAGTCTGCAAATGTTGTGCAGGAAGAAGAATGGGCGTTTACTACTGTCTGCAGTTTTGACCCATCTTCTCATGATCAGTGCATGTCTGTAGTAGACTCAGATATTTGGTACTTTTACAGTGGGGCGACCAAACATATTACCTCGCAGCGCAGTTTCTTCTCTTCACTCAAGCCTGCCCCTACAGGGAATACTGTCACATGCGCCAATAACTCCTCTTATCCTGTTATGGGAGTTGGTAAGATCATTCTGACTACTGCTGATGGTAGTTCTTTCACTTTGTCAGATGCTTTATTTGTGCCAGGGATCAAAAAGAACCTGTTATCCGTTTCTGCATTAGCCAAGATTGGCTTGGTTGTGAAATTCGTTGATGACAGGTGTACAGTCCATGATCTCTCAAATGACGATGTGATTATTGCTTCTGGCATTTTATGTCGTGGGCTGTATAAGCTCATAGACTATGAAAGATCTGTGAATGATTCGGCATGTGCAGTTCATGATTCTCAGGCTATGTCAGATGCAAAGCTTTGGCATGCACGCTTTGGTCATCTGAATTTTGCTAGTTTGTTACGCCTGCAGAAATCTAAAATGGTGTCCTCTTTGCCTAAACTTGAGGCACCTGGAAAACATGTTTGTGAAGGCTGTATTTTGGGCAAAATGCAGCGTTCTTCCTTTCCAAAAGATGGTTCAGTTCGGGCTACGTAGAAATTGCAGCTTGTACATAGTGATGTCTGTGGTCCTATGCAGACACCCTCTTTTGGAAATTACCTTTACTTTGTGACTTTCATTGATGATTTTTCCAGGCATGCATGGGTATATCCACTCAAAGCAAAGTCCGAAGTGTTCATGTGCTTCAAACAGTTTTTGGTTTTGGCTGAAAATCTGTCAGCATGTAAAATGGGCACCCTCCGTTCTCATCGAGGGGGGGAATATATGTCTTCAGATTTTAATGCATTTCTGGCTAAACGTGGGATAAAACACCAGTGTACAGTGCCGCATACACCTCAACAGAATGGAGTTGTTGAACGAAAGAACATGTCACTCATGGAGATGGCGAGGTGCATGGTCAAAAGTCAGGCTTTACCACATAGTTTCTGGCTTGAGGCTGTCATGTGTGCAACATATGTACTGAACAGGTATCCCACTAAAGCGTTACAGTCTATCACTCCATATGAGGCTTGGCATGACCGCAAGCCATCTGTTGATCATCTGCGTGTTTTTGGTTGTTTGGCATATGCATTAGTGCCTGAATAACATCGCAGAAAATTGGATGATAAGGCAGTAAAATGTATTTTTGTTGGGTACAGTTCTGAAAGTAAAGGCTATCGTCTGTATCATCCACAGACTAAACGCATTCCGGTTAGCCGTGATGTTGTCTTTGTGGAAGATGCTATTCAGCCATTGCTTTCATGTACTAAGGAGACATCTGTTAGCTCCAAAGACATGTATGATACTTTGATGCCTCTTTTTACAGGTGGTAGGCTAGTGCTGGTCCTAATGAGGCAACTTCTCAGCCTTTGCAGGTTTCATATGATGATGCAGATCATTCCATTTCTGATGCAGATTTACATGATGCACTTGTTGATGAGAGAGTTGATATTGAGCAGGCAAAAACTATGCCAAAATGGCTGGTGCAGACTTTGCGTGACAACAAATTAGATGCACCTTTGTCATATCGTACTCGTTCAGGCTCTCATAGTGCCTCCTTTGCATCAGATTGCTATGCTATGGCTTCATCTAGTCTCTGTGATGAGAATGAGCCTGTTTCTTTTGATGAAGCACAAAATTTAGAAAATTGGATGGCTGCTATGCAATCTGAATATGATGCTATAATGAAGAATGGTACATGGTCTTTATGTGACTTGCCTCCTGGCAAGAAGGCCATTGGCACTAAGTGGGTATACAAGCTGAAGCGTAAACCTGATGGTACAGTTGACAGGTATAAGGCTAGGCTTGTTGCAAAGGGTTATGCACAGGAAATAGGCATTGATTTTGATGAGACCTTTGCACCTACATGCCGTATGACTACTGTTCAGAGCATTTGTGCACTTGCAGCCCATCATCGTTGGAATGTACATCAGTTGGACATTAAAACAACATTTCTGAATGGTGACTTGCATGAAGAAGTGTATGTTTTTCAGCCCCGTGGCTTTGTGCAGAAAGGGCATGAAAACCAGGTTTGCAGGTTAAAGGAGGCATTATATGGTTTAAAGCAAGCACCACGTGCTTGGTATGAGAAGATACATGCCTATCTGATTGCACATGGTTTTGAGAACAATCCAATTGAAAGCACCTTATATGTTAAACGTGCTAATGATGTGCTTCTGATCATTGTTGTCTATGTTGATGACATGCTGCTCACTGGTCCTATTGAGACACATATTGCTGATTTTAAGGCTGATTTGCATGCCTCATTTGAGAAGTCTGATTTGGGGCATTTGCATCACTATTTGGGCATTCAGTTTATGCACGTTGATGGTGGAATGGCTTTGTGTCAAACGAAATATATTGACACATTATTGCAGCGTTTTGGCCTTGAAGACTGTAAGCCTATTGCCACTCCTATGGAGACAGGTTTACGATTGAGACTTCATGATGCTTGAGATGCATTTGATGTTGTTCTCTATCAGCAGGCTGTTGGGTGCTTGATTTACTTATGCATTACTCAGCCAGATATTCAGTTTGCTATCTCACAGATAAGCAGGTTTATGCATTGCCCAGGAGTCACGCATTGGAAAGCGGTTAAGCGCATCTTTCGCTACTTGAGTGGTACTCGGCTACTTGGGTTGTTTTATCCCAAGGGGGGATCACTACCGCCAGATTTGCATGCTTTTTCTGACTCAGATTGGGCTGGTTGCTATGACACTCGTGTGTCCACTAGTGGTTTTTGCTTCATGCTTGGTAGCTCATGTATATCTTGGTTGAGCAAGAAGCAGCCTACTGTGGCCACTTCCAGTTGTGAGGCTGAGTATAGGGAAGCTTTCACAGCGACTGTTGAGTGTGTGTGGCTCAGACGCCTTATGGCTGATTTGGGTGTTGGCCAGTCTTCTGCCACCACCATCTTCACTGACAGTCAGAGCGCATTGGCAGTTGCGAGGAACCCTGTGTTCCATGCTTGCACTAAGCACATTGAGGTGCATTATCACTATGTCAGGGAGAGGTTCTCTGCTAGGGAGATGAGCTTGGCATATGTGCCGACGTAGGAGAACATTGCAGACCTTTTCACGAAGGCTCTGCCTAGGGAGAAGTTTGAAGCTTTCCGCAAAGCTTTGGGCTTACTTCCTTTTGTGGAGTGATTTCCACATAGCTTGGCACTTCCTTATACATGAGTGCCAGCTCCTTGTTCACCGCATCACTCCCAGGGGGGATTTGTTGATATATTTAGGTAGTGATGTGTGTGAACACTCTAGGACTGCCGGGGCACTTTTTTCCCTCTTTAGGAGGTTTTTTTCCCCCGGCTTGTATATACGCCTATTGCCCTAATGGGCTACTTATCTTTGTACATTCTCTAGTAATACATTCAGTATTGTGTGTTTGTGCTCCAAGCTTCTTCTTCTTCCTTGTGCTGTTCGTGTGCTTCCGCAGACGTCTATCTCCAACAAGAATAAGGTGCGATTTAATTATACTGAGTAAATAGAATTATATTTGCTTGAAAAAAAACTTCCTTGGTGGTAAATAATTTTAAGTAACACAAAATTCATGTTATTAAATCACTTTGATCAAGTTTGCATAGGTAGAAGTATCAAGTATTGCCTTTAAGAAAAATAAGAGGACATTAGTAATGATAAAACTCATGAGATTATATAACAAAAGTAAGTGTATTAGGTTGATATCTAATTATAAATTTTGTATTTTCTCATTTTACCAAGATATTTCATAATTCATGCTACTTGGCATTGGATGTATGTCTATGAAAAGTCTCATAGTATAATTAGGAAGCAAATCAATTAATATTAACAACAAAATTTTAATCAAAATACTTGATTGTAATATATAGGTGGGTAGACCAATAGATAGATAATAAGTAGTTTACCAGATAAATAGGTATGTGGGTAGATACGTGGATAGAGAGATTAAAAAACAAATGAGTAAGAAGGTAGATAGATAAATAGATATTACATAGATGGATGATGGATCAATAAATATGAGGTGGCTAGATCAGTAGGTAAGTAGGTAAGTAAGCAAGTTAGGAAGGGAGGCAACTAGATTTCTAGGTAAATGGATGAATGGAGAGAGAGAGAGAGAGAGATAGAAAGAGAAAGTGAAAGAGAAAGAGAGACTCGCAATATAGTCACACATATGGTTAAAATCCATTGCTTAGATGTCTTTTTTATATGGACATAGAGAGTGTGAGAGAGAGACTAGAGAAAGAGACGAGAATGAGAGAGAGAGAGAGAGAGATGAGAGATGAGAATAGCAACACGTTTACACCAATGGTTTATTTTTCTTTCTAATATGCCTAAGAATTACATTGTTTAAACACATCTTGTGGAATGAACCCTTCCACATGAGAGACTTGACTATAGCTATGAGTTCAACCCATGTATCCAATAGTTGCCACATATGTCAACGCTTCTTAGCGGGGATATATAGACAGTACATTGTTTTGGCGCACTTAGAGTTTTATTATCTTACAAAAATGACGAAAGTAATTGAAATTTGCATGGCGATTAGTTGGGAACTTGTGACCGAATTGGAAGAAAATTGTGTTCAATAACTTTTGAGGTCTGTTTTGAGGTATAGGAACCCCTTCTGAAAAGAGGTCCTTTGAAAGAATTCAAGTTGCTACTTATTACAAGGCGTTCAATGATGGTTTAGAAGCATGGGGGCACGTTCATAGGTGTAGTCGACGAGTCAGACAAGAAAAGGTTTCCTAAAGCGTTTTTGACTCCGTCTCCTTCTAGGAGTAGAAGCCTCCATAAGGGATTTGGCTTCCAGTAGAGACGTGTCCTCCTCACATGTTAACATATGCGCAGCCTCCGGCTTGCGGAGCAGTTGTTTAGCTACGAGATAACCAGCAATAGACCATGTCTGATACAAGTGAGCTTGCTTCCCAATAAATTTACCTGTTTTCAGGTCATAATACTCTGGCCATCTATCCTTAGATATTCTCTTTTCGGCTACTTCAATAGCTCTTTGTGCTATCTGCGGCCTTTTCATCTTTATACATGCGACCGTTAGCTGATTAAGAACAGGATCTTTTTAGTTCGTGCATTAAAATCTTCAATGATATCAAGGTTGATAAGAAACCTTATACCTGCCAGAGAAGGGTGGGCCAAGAGCCTCCGTTGTGATATGACCAAGCCCTGCACAATCCGCCACTGAATGTCAACGATAGTTCAACATTTTGTATCTCACTACTTTATGACGATGGAGTTAGTTAGTTATGATCACATTGCTCTCAGAATTCCCCCAGCCCCGTTCAAAAAAAGCGCATAGCACACCAAATCACAAGGGAAATTATCATATTTCCTCTTTCATGGACGTGCCTCCGTCTTGTGTGAATGGAGAAAACTACCTTGTGTGAATGGAGAAAACTAGAAGCTGTCAAACAATATAAAGTGTATTCTGATGAAAAAGGAAAATAAAACTTCCATGTCTTCAAATTTTGTGAGTCTCTGTGCAAAGGTGGAGTAGAGGCTGCACTAGAGTCTAGGGGGTCGGAACGTTTTTCAGCTTCCTGTTCCGCGAGCTGGCAATGCCATCATTGAGGGGCTCCAGACTTGTCTGAATGGGTTCTGCCACTTGGCATACAGCGAATGGCAGATGGCTCCCCATTTTCGATACCTCCGTTCTATCTGAAACCCCCGTTATACATTTAGAGAGACATTTTTAATTTTTCCCATTTCTGCATCACATTTGGTCTCCACAAACATCGAAACTTAAGATATTTTATGGATCACTTTGCAACTCCACTTTCGGATACTTGGGTTTATTTGGCAACCTTGGAACATGCTCATATTCAAGTGTCATATGATGTTCTCGTCCACTAGAAAGAGACGAGAAGAACACAAACATATAGAGAGAGAGAGAGAGAAAAAGAAAGAAATAAAGTTTTTTTATGTCTATGATAGGCCAAAAAATCGGCCTATGAGACAAAACATAAGATACATGATGCGGATGTCATCCAGCTATCACAAAGATAAGACAAAATCATAAAAAGCTAATACAATCTAGTCTCAAACATGAGTGGTGAGATACTAAGGGTGATGGGACCCTATCTCTAGGGATATATATGCATGTCTATATGCCGAGGGTAGTACAAACATGACAATGCATATGTCTACTAGCTCCATCCAGTGTCAATGGAGAGGTGGAAGATGTGGTACATAGGTGGAGCCGGTGTTAGGGCTGCCCGTATGAAAGCTATAGGATCTGCTCTCATCTGGGCTACTCTCTCCGTAGATGCCTGGTGCTGTCGGGCTCAAATCTCCTCTATTTGCCGATGGTGTAGCCTCACTCCTCTGAGCCTTGTGACTTGTGGTCGTCGTCTAGCTCGGCTCACCTCAGCCTGCTCTAGTGTCACTACTCACTGAGAATCGGATGTTTGTGGGGGTTGGGGGGGGGGGGGGGGGGGGGGACTGTGATCCTCTAGAAAAGATCAGTGAGCTGTAGTTGTCTCCTCTCCATCTGTGTAGCAATGTGTGTAAGTGATAACAGTGCATCCCTATGGCTCTGAATCTTTGTCAGGAAACGCCTTAACTGTCTCTGATCTCAAGTGTCCATAATCTCTCGTAGGGTGGGCTGTCCTCCGAACAAAGTCTCACATCTGTCTTTAAGCTGAGTATATGCTCTGTATCGAGATATGAAATGCTCCTCACTCTCCACCTCCTCTCTACATAGTCTACAAAGAATTTAAAATCTAAAATTGCTAAAAAGGCAACTACAATAATGGCATTGTGCACTCGTGCACTCCAAATGGGAAGCTTAAATGATGATCTAGATAGACTCTAGATGAATCCTTGGTTCCTACCACACTGCAAGGTCCAAACAATAATGCTTCAAACCTTAGTCTTCCATTTCAAACTCTGAACTCGAATCAACTTTTATTTGTTGAAGAAAAGCATCACCATCTCTTCTAATAACTACATAGAAAAATAATCACAATCGTCTTCTCACCTTCTTTAAGAACATTCAGGTTAGCATCTAAAGCATATGTCTTGAATTTAAATTCAAGAGATATTTACTACCCATTGGTACCATGCTCTACAGGCTTGTTTCAACCCATATATTGCCTTCTTAAGCTTACATCTTTGTTCTTTAAATGGGAGCCTCAAACCCTGGTGGTTGAGATACATATACCTCCTTGAGATCTTCATCTAGGCACACTGATTTGACATCCAAATGATAAACTAGACACTTTCTATGAGTAGTCACAATCAATACAACTTGAATAATAGTCACCCATGCAGTTGGGATGAATGATTCATTGCAGTCAATCCCTTCCACAATCCCTTCCACTTGTGGGTATCCTTGTGCAACAAAAGCCTTGCTTTGTACTTTTCCAAAGTACAATCAGCCTTCTATTTCAACTTCCAGATCCACTTGGTGCCAATGACTATACTCCCAAGTTCCATTCTTCATGATATTATGGAGCTTTTCTAACAAAACATTTTGTATCTTGTCTCCTGAGGATGAGTGTTAGCTAAGTCATGATTCATGCACATGCTTACTTATTGTTGAATGTATCATTCACACACCTTATGCTATTGCACATATATATACCATCACATAAAGACACACTGATCTTTACTATGGAATTCTTAGAATATTAAAGCCTAATGTGCCATATCCAAGCATTGGACAGTGGACACTAACCAAGAATTAATGCTTACACTTATTTTGTACTAAAATAGCAAGGGACTCATACCCTAGTGACCATTCTTGACAAAAATATGGGGTTGTTGTGGCCACTCAACTTCTACATACAACTAGAATCGAAGTACTTCCAGTGTCTATTACATCCCCAAATCCAAAGGACGTCAAGATGGGCATTGGTAGTTAAAAGTATCCAAGCAACATGAACTAGGCCACCTCTTTAAAAGAGCCTATAATAGGACCCTTGGGCTCATTTGTTAGTCGTTCCTTGTATGAGGCACTTGGACTCTTACTAGGGTGGAGTTCCCCACACACCTCTATGGTGTGGGTATGGTAGTATGGGATGCCATGCCCTTGAGCTGATGGCCATCACTCTAGTTGTAGGCTCCAAGGCTCGAAACTGGATTGTTATAGAACATATGGCTAGGAGGCTCGATGTCCATCCTTTGATGTTTGTGGATATGGCTTGTGTTTTCTCTTGTTAGCAGGAAGGATATTGGGATAATGCAAATGAGGCATTGAAATCGATATCAGGGCATCTCCTTGCTCATGGAACGAGAGCAAAGCAACGTGCATGAAACCATCAAAGCTCATGGAGCCGGGATGGCTCAACCTCAGAAGTCCTTGACCCTCTTGATGATGTGGTATGGGACGCTTTATACAAAAGAAGAGGACAACATGAACACATGCAAAATGGTTGTTGGAGACACACGTTCATTGTTCTCTTTTGATGGCTGATGGGCTGATAGTTCTCCACCATGACCGTCGAGATTGCCATGGAGCAACCCCCTTGCCCAATGCCTACCATGGAGTTAAGGTGGGAAGCACATAGGTAGGCCATGAGTGATGGATGGAAGCATGGATCCTACTACCTAGGTGGATGATACCACCTAGGATCGTGCATGAGTAGGGGGGATAATTTCTTCAAAGGGTGGACTGGTGTTTTTTGTCTCCATGCTTCTGCTAGAGGGGTGTATGTATACCAAGGCATGGGGTTCTAGGGTCATCCATTAATTAGTTCAAGAAGCAAGAAAGATACAAGAACTGCAGAAATATACACTCTAAGAGAGCATCTGCACAAGTAATGAATCCAAAATGATGACAATGATTCCAATAACAAATTACATGAGCAATTTACAAAGATACAATAAAACTCACTACTCATACTAGTCAAATAGAGCCTCAAAAGGGATGTGAGGTGGAAGCTATGGGGTAAATAAGAGGCTATAGTTGAATTATGATGCTTATACACTCCTCAAAGGATAGGTGATGGTACTCCACAATCATGGGTGAAGAAAATTGTCTCACACAAAAGGTGCACCTCCAAGGAACAAGGCTGCTCTCTTGCTTGAAGCATAAGAGCTCTCATGTCTTGAATGATAAAAGCGAGCAATAAGGTCATGTATTTATAGGCTCATACCATAATAAAAAGCGATAGGGAAAGCTATGAAAAGTAATTGAAATCTATCCAAAAGCACATAGATTCTTTCGATAAGCTTTTTAATTCTCCATGTGGTAGCATAATTTTTTTTACCATTATTATTATTTTTCTGCAGCTGGTTAAAGACGTGTTTGATTGACTTGATTTGTCGACCTTCCAATACTGACTAGGATTGACTTTGACCTTCTATGAAAAAAAATTAGGGTTTCATTTTAGAGCCTCAAGGTAAGGTTGAATATAGGCATGTAATATATGGTTAGAGAGCTCTCCTTGAGTAGTACAAAGTAAAGTAAGTAGCTTTCCTAAATCTAACGACTCAAAATATACCTTATTTTGGAGTCCTCAAAAATTCTTAGTAATATGTACAATAATACAAATGGAATTTTCCTCCTAGGCCTGCCCCTAAGGTCAGCCAAGGCCAACTCAAAAGAGACAATCAAGGAATACCCCATGAGTGCAGCCAAGGCCAGCCCAAGAGAGGTGGTCAAGGCTGGCCCCTATGGGATGACCAGGTCTTGCACAATAGGTGGCCAGCAAAGCCCCCCAGCAAGGGGGCAGAAGATCCTTATTTTAGGCCAATGAAAACAAGGAACTAAAGCAACAGACTCCAAAATTAGGTGGTTGATCTAAAGAGCTTACCAATCATGCTGGAACCAAATGAAAGACTAGAAGAATTGCAAGCCATACAAATCATATTAAAATTCCAGAAAAATTAATCATTCATTTCTGAAAAAGTCTCAGGTTTGAGAAGCATTTTGGGCAGCAAGACACGCTAAAATTGGTGCCCATAATTTAGGGGATGATCCTCAAATTTAGGGGACCCCCTAGCATTTAGAGGAGGTTCCTGAATTTCAGGAGGCATTCCTGAAATTTAGAGGCTCCCGATCTAGAAGAGCTGCCTACAATTTGAAGAAGGCTCCTGAATTTTAGGATACATCTCCTGGAATTTAGAAAAGGTTTCTAATTTTGGGCATGGTGTGGCTGAATTGCAAAGATGGTGCCTAGAGAGTAGGGGAGGAAAACTTTTTGGGATGGGAATTTAAAGCATGGTATTAAGGGCTTCATATTGCACATGAGAGAAAACCTCCGAATTCCTTAACATCCACCGCTTGCACATCAGGCACTTCCATACTTGGGAGGCCACGGACAGCTTGCCTTGTGAATGAGGAATTTTTATCCTCTGCCCATTACTTCTCAGCCAGTTGTTCTTTTATTCCAATCAGCACTATGCCTATTAACATGCACAAGCTAGCAGCGTTTCTTCCTCCTCACCTCAAACACGCTCAATGGCATTTCCAAATCGCAAGTATATTCAAGAAAACTCGTAGGAAGGCGAGATCATTGAGGGTACGTGCTACCTAGGTCCTAAGTCCATCAAAGGACTATGAGTGTATTTCATGGTCGATGGAATGAGTAGCCTAGTCTCTAGCATGGGCTATGGCCTGTGGGAGATCAAAGGCAGGTAAGGCACTATAGAACTAGATGGTGCGATGTGGGAAGGTGAATCTTTGGACGCATATTCATGGGATTTTGAGGATTGTGGGCAATAAGCAAGATCCTCGATGATCTACTAAATCCTATGGGTGTTCCATTGAGTGGGACTACTATAAGAAGCACTAATTTGAGGTGCTTTGCAAACCCATTGGGTTTGAATCCAATTAGATAGTTGAGGAGATTTTTGCGGAGGGTTGTCAAAGAATTGTACCCTCTGAAACTAGACTAGATAAGATTACTGAAATATGTTTCTGATTACAAGATTGCCAATTGCCCATGCAGGGGAACATGGTACAAGAATATACAATTGAGACAAGAAGTCCCACAACTCGAGACTAATAGTTGTAAATAATTGGACTAGACAAGATACAAGAGGTCCCACAACAACATGGGATCATAGGTATGAAACACACTACAAGTTGACAAGACAAGATGTTTAGGAACTAAACTAGACAAGACTAGAACAAGAACTAGAACTTGGAAGGTAGTTACTTGGAGACCAAGACTACTTGAGCTTCCAAGACTACTTGGATTAGAAAGACTCAAGATCTCTATGGTAATGCCCTTCTTATATAGGTATTGGGGGGTGATTGTCTGGGGTAGTTTTGAAGGACGGTTGCACATGATGATATCATGGATGACATCAACAAATCAAAACAGGGTCTTTGCATGTCTAAATAAGATATGTGGATTGTCATTCTTAGGTTTTGGCACGTTCTAAACATGATGGTGATATTAGATTCTCCAAATTCTTCACCAATTATGAGATTTGGAAAAGCCCCATGAAATCTAGAATGAAATCAAGATGGTTCCCTTAGTGTCCATAACAAGGGCTATGCCTTCCATTGTCGGACGCCTTCGCAAAAGGGATTAGCACTCGATGGTTAGTGGTTGCAAAGGACCAAGGATGACTTGGTTCCCCTACGGATATATACCAGCTACCTCCAAGACACTAGCCTTGCTATGGGGTGGAGAGAGATCCATTCACCTCATGGTTTGGCTTCATGTCACATGGATGATGTTCATCTCTTTGATCAAGAGCTATCCTAGGAGATCCTTTTAGAGATCCGAGATTGTTGGGAAGGCTTATGTATATCTATGAAGTCCCACAAGAGTGAGACCAATCTTTGGTTGATATGGATGGTTTTCGTTCCCTTGTCTTGTGTCAAAACATTTCTCTCTTGTAAATCACTCATGATAGTTGAGGTGGTATGGACGACCAACCTTCGAATTTGTAGATGTTATGAACAAAATCTCCATATGGTGGATCACTGGCACAGGAACTACTCTTTGTATGCCATACATGAGAGTGGGACGTCAACACACGTTTCTATTTTGCATGTATAGTGGCAAGCACTTGAGAGTGCTAGCAACCAGATACTCATTCCTATGTGACCATGGATGGAGATTGCTAGGTGAAAGGATTCTTTTTGTTCTTTGTGATTACCAATGGGGTCTTCCATCTCATAGAGGACGTATTCCATGTTGAGTCATTGATGACATTTACCTTGTTAGAATCAATATTGCTTATGTGAAATAAAAGATATGTTGCTTGACTCTATGCAAGGACATCCTCGACGATGAGGACTAGCTCGAGTTGGGTAGTATATTGGTTGAGTTGACAAAGCCACGTGTTATGATATGACTGCCAAAGATTGTGTTTGACTATCGGAACTAACATTTTCTGAAGGATTCCGGGATGATGGGCATGATTCTAGTCCACACTCTAGACAAAGGGATCCGTCAATGTTTCTTGATATTGAAACACACATGAGCTATATTATTATCGTGAGCTGTGAGCTTTTTGATGGGTTGATGCCATGGGCTACACAAGTTGGGTGCATTGGAGGCTTTGAGTCATTACAACTCTGTCTAATGCATTGGATCGAATATGGATTTCATATGTCTACCCAAATCTCCATCAAGAAGTACGTTAAGATAGACTTTTCGAGATACATTTTTGGATGGTGTTACTTGTATGGTGACTACTCCTCTCCATTTTATGAGGCGTACTCTCTTTGGTTCCATACAAGTCTTAACTATATGCATCTTTCTCTCAGAGGGGACTCCAATATGATTGCCATCTTTGGGATCAAGCAATTAATCAAAGAAAGGTTTAATAACCAATAGTCATGGCCCATGAGACATGGATACCCATATGATTGGTTACGACGAGAGAAAGATGGTAGGAAATTATTTCACCACCACTGGATTACTTTCATGTTAGGGCAAGATACATATGTGCTAGTACGAGGATGTGCCAACAAATTTGTCTCATCCCTATATGTAGTGTACTTTGACTCTAGTAGGCCCGTGTTTCTACCATAGTGCAAACGAGAGAATTAATTCAAGAGTTAATTGTTTGTTGGCTTTTAGGCCCAGAATCAATATAGAGACAATAAGAAAATAGAGACAAAGTGGAAAATAGACAAAACACGAGAGAGATTGAAGGAGCCAAGCCCCAAATATTGTCATTATATTCCAAGATCAAGTAATAACATTACAAGATAGCATAGAGAATATGCATGAGATACAAGCTTCGCATAGCTTCACAATTTCCATAGCACTATGGTTGAAGATGATCTCCTTCAAATAGATAAGCTCCATGCTACTGCATTCCTTCACGATGATCAAAACATAGAACTCCACCTCCTTCAAGTTGAAGAAGACCTCTTCCTTGATCTCCATAAGCTTCAAGAGCACTCCTAATCGATGATAAGAGTGCGCAATTGCCTAGTCTTTATAACATATATCCCTAGTCTTTATAACATATTAGCTTCAATATTCAAAAACTGATATGAGCCCTTCTGGAGTGGACTTCTCTTCAATTCTATATTCAGCATCTGCATATAGAATGTTCCTCTACATTTCCTTGCTGAATATAAAACTGATTTTGGCTTCCATGAAGATTTAACTCTTCTACATGTAGCCCACTTCTCAATGTATCCTACTTCATCCTTCTCTATGAATTGTTGGTTTTTAGGCCCACAATCATGTAGAGAAAAGAGAAAATATCGACAAAGTGGAGAACAAACAAGACATGAGAGACATGAGGAATCAAGCTCCAAATATTATCATTACATTCCAAGATGAAGTACATGAAGTTACAAAATAGCATAGAGAATATGTAGAGGATATGCATGAGATACAAACTGCCCATAACTTCACAATCTCTATAGCTCTATGGTTGAAAATGTCTACTTCATATAGATGAGCTCTAAGCTGCTCCATACCTTGAAGATGATGAAGACACACAACTCCACCTCCTTCAAGTTGAAGAGGACCTCTTTCTTGATCTCCACAAGCTTCAAGAGCACTCCTAAGTGATGATAAGAGTGCACGATTGCCTAGTCTTTACATATCATCCTTATGCTTTTGGAGCCATTAAAAAACCAAAAAATCAAGATATGTGATATCCGGAGGAATTCTGCTAGGATTTTTGGAACTTGTTTCTTTGTGTTATTTTTTATACTTTTTATGTGGTTGTATATATACTTCAATTATTAAGCATAATTTTATTAATTTGAATGCTTTTCACTTATAAAAAGTGCTTTTCAAAATAAATCCGGAAATTAGAGTTTTAATTTTCACCCTCCATTTGCTCCCAACTACTTAAGCATTGTATATCATTGGAAAGCCTTGATGCGTACTTTCGTCGAGCTTTGAGCATTTTTTACTTGTTTAACCATCTTTGATCATCTACTTTTTGCTTCTATTTAACCTGTAGATGGGTTCAATGTGGAAGGTTGCTCCATAACACAATTTGTAGCAAAGTCCTCCTAAACTGACCAAGGTAGGATCAAAACTCGAACCATACACTTTTCCGTACGTATTGTACGTACGGTACGTACGGAACTTACCAAACCGTATCGTACGTGTTCAATGTATTTTCAAATTTATGCAACATTTTCATATATTTTTCCTCAATTTGAGCATGGCTCGACTCTTTTTTGTCATAATTCATTGTTCAATGTTGATATTAGTGTTTAGATAACTTGATCCTTGAATATGCAACATATAATATCTGTATATTTTTGCCATTTATGAATTGTAAAATTATGGAACAACGTACCGAACGTACCGAACCTCAAGATTCAGTTCGGATCTCGAACCGTATGCGTACCGTATGTACCGAACCTAACGTACCATTCCACCTTGAAACTGACACTAGTGGAATATGCAAGGCAGCTACATTGTTGTTTATTAATTATTTAGTTATTGTGTTTTAGTTACGTACCTCTAATTTTCAGATAGCATGCCAAGTATCTACTAGCACACACAAGGACCTTAGACATGAAAAGCACTCCCGAGTCCCATAACACTCATTACAAGGAGAACTCACACATCCCCCACTCTTCTCAATCGAGTACTACTTAAAGGGATAGAGACAAATATAAGATGTTCAGCAATGAAGATAAGATGTAGATTCAAACATACTCCCTCAACTATCAAGGTTGTCCAAACATATCAACTTAAAGTTATATGCTTTCGTCAACAGCTATCAAACAAACACACACATAAATACAATATGGTGTAATTATGTCCACCATAAAGTTCTGAATGTAGAGATAATATCCCTCCTTGCTCACATAAGTCTTCCTCCATGATCACAAAGTTGTAGATGTCTACTCCCATATACATGGATGTACATGGATGAGTGCTTGTTTAAGCGTCCATTTGACCATCTTTGGCCATCTGTTTTTGCTTATGTTTAACTTGCAGGTGGGGTTCCCTAGTGGAAAGTTGCCCCATAACACAATTTGTAACATGATTTAATATGTTTAGTTCATTCAGACCCAACATAAAATTAGAGAATTTTATCAATATGAAGAGATTTTTATTCTTTTTACATACATACATACATACATACATACATACATACATACATACATACATACATACATACATACGTACGTATGTACGTACATACATACATACGTACATACATACATACATACATACATAGTTATTTTCGTACGTGTACGGAAATTTTTCTGTACGTACGGAAACGTACGGGTATGCTAGATGTATGTTTGATTTCGTACGCCAACGTTTGTTAGACCAAAAAAAATCTGATTTCGCATTTGGAGTACGTTTGATGTTCGAGCTTCATCGCAATAGTACCTATTATCTAGAGAGTGCACACTGCAGGGTATATTGCTACAGCAGCCAGCCTCGGTATTCACACACGAGTCACGCACTTGAGAGTTGAGACTCGAGGGCCTTCAGTCGGTAATACCTACAGGTATGTACAGTGCAGCCATCATTGTGCATTTGGGAGTCTTTGATCCATACATGTGCACAGTCCAGCGGCCAGCCCATACATGCGAAGCCACATGTATGATGTGACATTAAAATTTCATGTATCATATATGTCACATGTTTGCAGCCACACATGTATGATGTGATATTCAAATTTCATCTATCACATATGTCACATGTGTGCAGCCACATACATGATATATGTGCAGCCACATCATACATGTATCTCTATGTGCAACCAACATCATACATGTATGTGCAGCCACATGATACAAATTCATTATTGAATGATGCATCATGTTAATTGTAAATTGTAAATTGTAATCATGTAAGTTAACATTTTAATTTCTGTTTTTTTATGTCTATTTGCAGGGTATATTTTTCCACAAGCAATGGGCCGTACCAAAAGCCAAGAATGGGAGTATGTTATCCAAGTGAAGGCTTTGGGGAAAGGGCAATTTACTTGTCAATGCAAGTATTGCTCACATAAATTTGATGGAGGCCCTTCACGTATCCGAGCTCATATTTTGGGATTGCCAGGCTATGGTGTATCACCTTGTGGTAAAGTCCCCAATAATGTGAAGGAAATAGTGAAGAAGTCGATTGGACATGCTGACGTAGGCACTTCTAATGTGCCAAATGTAGATGATATTGTGGATGATCTTGGCATTGATCATGCATCAAATGATACACAAAATGTGCATGGACATGTGGATTTAGAGGAAAGTGGACAAGCTAGCAAGAATGTTCATCCCTCTTCTTCCAAGAAAAGAAAGCTCAGCCAACAAGCTTTATCCAAAGCATGGAATGTGGAAGCTTGCAAAAAAGCATATTTTTGAAATTTATTGATACATCAGGTCATCAAAAATCTGGTGAATTTATTTTCAAACATTTGAAGGAGATCATTACTGAAGTTGGTCCTGAAAATGTAGTGCAAGTTTGCATGGATAATGCATCCAATTGTGTAAGGGAAGGAGAAATGGTTGAAAATGAATGGCCACACATATTTTTTACAAGGTGTGCGTGCCATTGCCTTGATCTTCTTTTTGAAGTCATTGGTAAATTGGAGTGGGTGTCTAAAGTAATTGAAAGTGCATGCAAGATTGTGAAGTTTGTGACAAGAAAGGAGAAAGTTTTAGCACTTTTTAGATCCCTTAGCTCAAGGGACTTGATTAAACCTGCCCCTACCCGTTTTGCATATTATTATATCATGTTAGAGAATCTTTTGGATGATAGATGCTTACAAGGACTCAGAAAATTGCTTGTGGATGATAAATTTCTGAAATTAAAATGCTCAAGGTCAGCCTTATGCACTGAGGTGTATGATATTGTGTTTTCTAATGCATTTTGGCATGATGCAAAGCTTATTGTTAAGCTATGTGCACCAATTTTGAAGATTCTCCATTTATGTGATAGGGAAGGTGCACTCATGGGGCTTATATATGAGCTCACGGATCGTATGATTGAGAAATTGCAAAGCATGGATGGTGTTGATGAATCAAAATTGAATGAAATCAAAACTTTATGCATTGATAGATGGGACATGATGCATACACAATTGCATGCAATAGGATTTATGTTGCATCCCATATGGAAACATAAGAATTAAGAAAGTGATGTTGAG